>LMYD01000525.1:0-38494 GCA_001630595.1 Pseudogymnoascus sp. BL308 | reverse complement strand
GGGTATACGAGTCCAAGACCGGGGTTTAGTGAGATGAGCGGGAGTGTGGGGGGGTTTCCGAGGGATCAGCATGAGGGGACGCATGAGGTTGAGGGGAGTAGGCCGGTTGTGGGGGCGCCGCCTGGGGGTGGGGGGGTTACTGAGTTGGATGGGGGTAGGGTTGGGGGGAGGTGAGGTGGGGTGTAATATGGACGAAGTGGGGGGTTCATGTGGGAAATCACAGCGGATCTTGGTTTAGGACTGGGTGATGGGGTGTATTTATTGCCATTTTATCATCGCCGTTATATGGCGTTTCACTCTCTCGTTTTCTTTTTTTTATATAAAGGACCTTGGATTTTTGTTGGTAGGGATATTTAGCGAGTTGGGTATTTAGAAAATTGGGAGAAGGGAGGGGGTGGGTTGTAAAGGGTATTGAAATATTTTACATCTATGCTGGCTTATTTGGGTTGGTTTTAATGGGTGAAGTGAGTGGGTGGGGGGGATTAAGGGGTGTTGTTACTGTGTGAGAAGTGTTACTATGCTAAGAAATGCAATGGGTATTTTAGATGTAAGCATCTATTAGTAGGTTAGCTTAAACGTCTAAATCTAGACACTAGATCTAAGGTCTAACTAAACCTATAGCTAGGAAAGTTTTAATTAATGTATTCTACAAGGACTAAGCTTAAACCTTTACAAACTTCTAAACAATTCTATTATTTACTCTAGTTTTCTTTAGTACCTCTACCCTTTTCTCTATATAGCTTTCTACCCTCTAAAGCCTCTTCTAATGGATTATATGTAGCATATACCCCTCTCCTAGCATTACTTACATGCTGCTTGGCTGCAGGCAGAAATTTCGTTAATGGCGCTCTTAGCTGCCTTTGTAGTCTTGGCTTCTACAATTAGATAAGACAGGCAACTCCGCGGATCATGTTGGGTGCGTTGATAAGGGGAAAACGTTTACAAGAAAACGTGCATCAGCCTCTATATAAGTACTCTCATCATTCCCAAGCCTGAAATACATATACCTATTCCAGCAGGCTGACCCTAGCATACAAACGTTCTAATAACAAGGTGCTTCATATATATCGAGCTCCTTCACCACAAAGCCCTACAGTATCACAACAGCAGCAGTATTAGCATCCGCCATAGTCAGAGAAACAATCTACAGCGTGACTATATTCACCAGGCACAGCGATCATAAGTTTTACTTACCACTTGCATCCATCCAATACGAAGAACAACAACAAACTAAACAAAAAACCCTCCACTACTTAAGAAACTCAAAGCATTACCCAGGCTACCAATTGTCTCCCCTAGGCAGCACAGAGAACTTTGAGGTGCAACTCCTATTATCGCGGCCTTTACGTCGCGGCTGGCTCTCTCTCTCTCTCGCGGAAGCGGAGTTTTGGGAATCTCGGAGTCGAGAAATATGGGCCGGCGCAGGTGCATGCCAGGTGTGTTTAGTCGTAGAATATTGGTCACACAATGGGTAATTGTAATTGTATAATTGACTAACAGCGTATAGGTCCTGCTTAATACAGCTCTTGCCTTTCTTCAGGGTGTATACCCACCCTCCTGAGGACATGAATGAGAGCCCTCTAGCGACGCAGGCGATCAACACTGGCAGTTCCTACACGAATCCGCTGAATGGGTGGGTATCAATACCCCGTCCGGCGTGACGAGGATGCGAACTCCCCCGCCACCATCTGGCTTAAAGGCGACGAAAAGCCTGCCCAGCGGCCATCGAAGCACAGGGCGCGTTTGAGGAGTCCGCTGAGTTCCTGGCTTTGAACGAATCTACAAAGTCGTTTTACTACTAGTTCTGGCCCGTCCTCGAGGACGTCTATGATTATAAGTCTGGGCTATTAAGCTACGAGAAGGCTTACGACATCTTCGACCTCCTCACCATCGCCAGTATCAACATCGCATCCTCCACCAGACCAGCAGCGTAACTCCATACCACCCCTCCCAGCTCCGCACCCTAGCCGACGCTGCTGAGTTCGGGATAATCTACAACCGCACCATCCACGCCAGCGCGTTCCAGCGGCGCAGCCTCACTCCAGGCGACATCCCCACTTAGCGCAACTGAACTATTTCCTCCAACGGGAACCTCACGTTCTCCCTCCGCAACCGCCGATCCGTCATGTCTTTGCGAGAACATCTACTTTTATTACGGTATTTAAGACTGCTCTACTGCTGTCTGTGGCAATGGTACGAATGCTGCCTCAACCATCCCCGCCTTTGAGAGCTCGTATTGCGCCTCGGTGGCGGCAGCTCCTACGGCCAAGTGGTGGCTTTACAAGCAATGGATTCTGAAAAGTATACGCATACCACCGCTTAATTGAATAATCTGTAGCATAATGAATGAAGTATTTCCCATCAAACGTTTTCTTGTCTTTGCAAGTACCTCTCGAGCTGTTCACACAGCACGAATCGCAACTTCGTGAGTACCCGTCCATCCGTCGCGCCGCCTTCTCAGGCTTCCAACCCACTCCGACTTCTCTTCGATTGTCAGCTGGTTTGGTCTCACGACGTCCACCACGAGATCCATATTCTCCGCGTCAGGCATCTGCTTCCAACAGTTCATGGCGCCCAAGATGTCGCTGCGATTGCGCATCAACCACGGATGGACGGCCGTGACATAATCATGAACGGTGACAAAGCCCTCCCCAGACGCAGATGGCGTGACTAGCACGCCGCCCTTCTTGTGCCTTGGCCGTTCCGTGTAACAGCACTTCAGCAAATGCGGTGGCTCGTCGTCCGTCTCGGGATCATAGCCGGGCAGGTCGCCGTACGCGGCGTATCCGCTCTCCTCGTACGAGGCGTCGGGATCGGAGTGGTGGCGGTGGAAGTCCATCCAGTCCGACTCCCATCTTTCCAAATCACCGACCGTCACCATGATTTCTGACACTGGCGGCTGTGTTAGTGGCGACTGCGAGATGGCGTGCCATGAGCCTCCGCCGCTGGCTGTAGGCTGGAAATACGGTTCCAGGACGTCGGTGTTGTAGGCAGTCGCCATGACAGAGAGAGATGTCTCCAAGGAGCCGCCGCGAAAGGACCAGACGAGTCGGATAGTGTCGCGAGTGGGACGGGGAACGGCATGGCTCCTGAAGAGTTCTGTGAAGGTCGGATACTGTTCTGGTTCAGAGGAGTCCGAGTCTTGGGAATCGTCAGACTCGGGAGTGGTGCCGGGTTTCGACACTATAACTATTCTCATGTTACGGGGTGACGTTGGAATTATTCTGAAGTTACGGAGTGGAAGAGAGATGATTGCAGTGGGGGGTATCTATCGGCTTTTATGTGGCTGACTGGCTGTAAATGAAGAAGGCGCTACAAGGGTAACTAGAACTAAGGCCTAAGGCAGAAATCAAGTTTATATAGTCATTTATTAGCACTTTATAAGCCTTAAAATAGTTACTGCTCTGTAGTTTATAGTACGCAAATTTATTAGTGGTTATAGTGCTTAAATAATAGACTATGCTTTTAAGGTGTAGAGAGAATTTATCAATACTAACTACTAAATTTAATAGTTATATAAATAGGGATATTACTAATATAATACAGGCCCTTTGATATCCCCGCACTAAAGTAAAGGCAGGAGATTCAGTGAGCTAGTGTTAGCTACTAAGAGCTCACTCTAATATAGAGTACATCTGGTTGCATGGTCGACGTTCCTGGTTCGTGTAAATGACAGCCACCAACATGCAGGGCCTGCACCATCTATATCCCTCATGTGACACGAGGCGCATACGCGAACCAACATACCCAGGCAACATCCAACCTTCCACCTCGTCTCGTCGCACCAACATCCCAAACACCACCCCACAACCATGGTTCTACACTACGTAGACCCCGATCCCGTCCCGGATTCCGAAGACACCTCCACCACCGCTTTCTCAGCAGCGACACCCCCCTCATCCGTCGCAGCTGATATCCCACCCTCCCCCCCCACATCCTCAATCCCCTGCCCCGGCTCCACATTTATCATCCGCTCCACCGCCTCCGGGCGCGTAATCACCCTCCTCGACGGCGTGGTCGTGCTCGCCCCGCCCGGCGGCCGCGGATCCATCCACTGGGTCTGCGTGGAGACGAAGGGGTGGCTGGGGTTCCAGAATCTTACTTCGGGAAGGTTCCTGGGCCACAATAAGGAGGGGAGACTGGGCTGCTCGGCTGGGCGGCAGCAGGGGTGGGAGAATTTTTGTGTTAGGGCGATGCTGGGAGGGGGGTATGTGCTGCTTATGACGCATTGGGAGAGGCTTTGGAGGGTGGGGAGCTATGTGGAGCGGGGTGTGGAGATGTTGGAGAAGATTGGGGATGGGGATGGGGTCGTTTGGGAGTTTGTGAGGGTTTAAGGGTGGTAGTGATGGGTGCTTTGGTTTAGAGGTTGCTACCTGTTGGTTTGGCTAGACCTTGGATCTGGTGTGTGGATTTGGAAATTCTAGCCGGTGCACTGACGGACGCTGCATGTATTTGCCTTATAGGAAAGCTATCAGGCTAGCGATGACATGCCTAAGCCCTAGGGGATTTAGAGGCTAGGATAAGGGTGCTGTAGATTTTCAACAATGGTAAAATACTATTGTATCTCTCTCGCCTAGACTAGATCGAGTGGCTTACTCCCCGCCCACAGCAATACCGCTCCCCTCTAATAAAAACCGGACGCCAGCCCGACACCCCTCAAGATCAAATATTACATCCACATCTGCTACTCTCCCTCTCACCCTTCCCCCCTCGTCTCCACCTCCATACACCCCGCCGCTATCTTCCTCAATCCCAACAACTCGTTTAGCAACCAGTGATAAGAGCGTACTATCCCACAGCCCCTCTCTCTTCTCCTCCCTCCCTAGTAAGTCCACCGCCTCTCTCCTCACCGCCGGATCTCGACAGCGGAGAGCGACTAGATACAGTGGGCCGAGGACGCCGGTGTCGAGAGATATGCATCCAACCCCCACGTTGTCATCTGCTTCTATAATTGACCGCGACAGCGAGACAATAGCTGCGAATTCCTGTGTATACCCCTCCCACACCTCCTCGGAAGTGGATAGGGATGCGGGACAGAGGGAGAGAGTAGCCACAAGCGCATGCAATTTTAATATATCTCCCGCCTTTCTCTCTCTTGCCGTCTTAGCGGGGTGGGTGGAGAGGAAGGCAGACAAGGCGGTGGTGTAGCGGGATTGGAGGTGCGCGAGGTCGGCTCGCGTTGGCGGCGGGGATTGGTGTTGTGATACCGCCGATGGAGAGAAGGGCTGGAGAGTGTAGAGACAATAATTCCACAACTCATCCGACGCCCTCTGTGCATCTTCCAGCGACGTAAAAACTCCATAATCCGTACGTGGTGCACAGACAGGACGTAAACGCGTGCGCCGTGCGGGTATGAGCTGCGTCGCCTGCGTATCGAAGCGTGTGAGAAGGGACTGTAGCGCGGGGAGGGGCGTGTAGGGCGTTGTTGGGTATATCGGGGTTGTGAGGCCCAGTTTTGCCTCGGACTGTGACTGGAGTTCGAGGACAAGGTTTATGCCGTTGTCGAGGTGGAGGAGGGCAGGGGAGTGGTGGCCGCGGAAAGATTCGAAACAGGTGAAGAGTAGACAGGCTATTAGGGTGACATCTACTCGTCTCTCGGTGTTGGGGCGTGTTAGGCAGCTGATGGCTTTGATGTACTGCTGGACTGCGAAGTCATTTACCACTCTGCCTTCCGTTTTGTCGGAGGAAAATGCCCCGTGCATGGAGCCTAATGCTACGGCGGCGTGCCAGATTGCTTCCTCCCTTAGACTGGCTTGTAGGATGTGTTGGGACCAGAAGGGGGAGGAGAAGAGCCACTTAGTTGGGGAGAGGTGTGGGAGTGGAAGAAATTGAAGGAGTGTCGCTCCGATGAGGTACCAGGGAGGGTGGTTAGGGTGCCGGAGGGGGTGAAGCTGCAGTGGGTGGGATTCGGATGGGGAGAACGGGGAGGGGAGTAGCCGTCGCATTTGCGGCCGGTGGAGAGGCAGCGGCAGCAGTGGGGTTTAGCTTCGTCGCATTGAACGCGTCTGATTCTACAGGGGAGTTAGCAAGTAAGCCATGGTTTAATAGCGGTAGGGCAGAAAGGAGGATTCGGGGTTTCGTACTTGCACGTGAGACAACCTGTTGTGACCTTTGGTTTTGAGGCTCTTAGTCTTTTGGGAGGAGTGTAGGACGAGGACGCTTTATGAGGCATGGTGGCGACGCGCAAGCGGGAGCGACGGTTTGGAGAGAAGTTGTGGTCTAGATAGTGTTGGTTCTATAGTTGCATGATGGGTACGAGCAGAGCAATCATGCCAAGGCATAGAGGTGGAGAGAGGAAGAGTTTGGGGGCATTTCACCAGATGCACGATATATGAGGGAGTGGAGGTTGGATGAGACATCGCCGTACTGGTCGGATGCCAGATACGTATGCAGGGCCGAGTCGTAGGGGTGTTACAGGGTTTATGCGCTAATCTGGACAGCGCCGATCGTTTACGAGCCGGCCAACGAGAGACGAGGGATCTACAGCGTACGCGAATCGTAATGCTTAGCCACCACGTCTGTGACCCCACTGGCATCGAGCGAAATGATGCTGCTTTGGTATAAAACTCTAACTGTAGAGGATCTAGATGACTCTCGTATAGCCTACGGATTGTATCTGTTATTCTCCTGGAAGGAACTAATTATATGCCTCCCCGATGCCTCCCCGCTGACATTATAAGTTGTGAGTGGGTACTCTAGCTTCTCAATGATGGGCACTCGCCATGATATAACCCAACTGCGGTGAGAACGCCACGGAGAGATGATAAAGGCAATATTCCGCGATGGCTGAGCTATTATGAGACAGGGTCATGACGTGTATCAGGCTGTTGTCGAGAATCTCTCTCTACGGCGTCACATTGCTCGTACCCCGGACCAATGCTTCGCCGACAGAAGCATACAAATACCAAGCCGTCCCCCTGAACCAGAGTCGCAGGAAATTGCAATTTAGAGAAGGTTATGTCTATTTCTCTAGTGCATCTTACCTCAATTAACACCGCTTTCACTGACAACGCAATAATGACACGTTACGATAACTGGTTCGTGCGGTTCTGGAGGAAGGTTTACAACCCGCTCGGCTTCAAGAAAGGCTACAACTTCGCCCTTTGTGAGTCGTTAAAAGTTTCTCCATATATACCCACCTAATAACAGCCGCAATCTTCATCTTCGGTGGCGCGATGTTTGGTTTCTCCCTCGCGCGCCTCTCCTACCTCAACATCAGTGGCGATGCCTCCTCCTCTTTCAAATCCGCTGCCGTCCCCGGCGAATGGTTCTGGTACCAGCACGGCATTCACCGCATCGGGATAACTCTCCATCTCGCTACCATTGTCCCCGCCGGCGTCCTAATGGTCTTCCAATTCCTCCCCGTCATCCGCTACAAAGCCATCCTATTCCAGCGAATCAACGGCATCCTGATTATCCTCCTCGCAACCCTTGGCAACATCGGCGCTGCCATGATTGCCCGCCGCGCTTTTGGCGGAACCCTCGCTACTCAATCTGCAGTTGGTTACCTCATCATCGCTACCACGATCTCCATGGCGCTCGCATACTATAACATCAAGCGGTTCCAGATTGATCAGCACCGCGCGTGGATGATTCGGGGTATGTTTGCGCTCGGCACAATAATCACGCTTCGCATCATCATGGCGCTTGCTTCGGGTATCATCTCATCTATCGGGTCCTACTCCGCCGCGATGAATTGCGGAGAGGTTGCATTTCTGTACGCTAACACCCCTGCTGCGTTGGGGAACAGGTACCCAGCATGTGTGGGAGGTAACAACACAGATGTGGTTGTGAAGGCGGATATCAATAGTGGATTTAGAGAAGAGGAGAAGGCTAGCATGGTACTGACGTTTGGTATGGCGTGGTGGGTTGCTATTGCGATGCATGGGGTGGGCGTGGAGGTTTATTTGAGGTTGACGGCGGCGGAGGGGGAGAGGCTGAGGGTTGTGAGCTATGAGATGCAGAGGAAGGCGGGGATGAGGAACCCAGGGAGTGCGGGGCTGACGGCGGATCGGTTGGGGGATGTGGAAAAGTGGGAGGCACCGAGGGAGACTGCTTGATGGGGATAGAGATGTGAAAGTATTTGCATGTCAGGCTTGTATTTTTCATGATGTTTATTATTATTTTTTGGCGTAATTTGTGTCAAGATTCTTACATACAACAATTGAATGTCTAGGAGTGTTTTCTTCACCAAATATAACCATATAATCGCGAATCCAACCGACATCCATTGGTTCAATTGATAGTATACACACAGCCTTTGACAAGTCAGTTAATGCATGTTGGTAGCGCATGCGACAGTAAATCGCTCAATGACCATCGTTGGGGGGCTGACCTCTAGAAATACCACCACGACGCCACCCCATCCTCAAAATTGTCCAATCCGCCTGTCTTCTTTAAAGAGACCAGGCGCATATGTAGGCAGACCAATTATCTTTAAGTGGCCGTGAGACTTGCACAACTGTACGCCAACACAGCTCTCACCGTCTTTCTATAAAATCCTCGCCCCCCATCTCCAGAACTTAATATCGCTAGGTAGAACGTCATCCAAACCCCCATAAAGCAACACAATACAATATTCACACAGAAACAAAACTAGACTCCTATCCAACCCCTGGATCCATCACCATGGATACACCTACCACCGCCTCCACATCTGCGACAGCCAACATAGCCGTCGACATATCCACGCCCACGACCACAGCAACCAGCCTCCTCACCGAGACAACTCATCACGCCGACATGCCAATGACAAATTGCAACATTTGTATTCAGATGCAGAGCCGACGGCTCATGTGGAAACAGAGCGGGCCGTCGCCGACATGTGTCCTCTGCAACAAGCCCTACTGTGCCGCACATGCGGCGCCGGCAAACAAGGCAGCTGGGAAAGATGTATGCGAGATTGACCACCGCACGTATTACCGGAAGCATCCGCACAGGTGGGCGGAGGGGATTTTTCCGACGCTGGCGGCTAGAGAGGGAAGGGGGTTGGTAGTGTCGCTACAGTAGGGTTAGGGGGTCCGTTGGTCGACATTGACTAAGGGACGAGTTAGATCAAGCGTGAGTCTTTACCCCCAATCTCGCACACAGCAGCTGTCAGCCAATCCGGTGTCTCGTTGAGGAGATCAGCTGTCCTTAGAAATGAGCGAAAAGAAGGGGTTACGACCGTGTAAACTAGTGACCAATATATCACAGCTATGGCTCGTACCGTGGAAAGTTATCGATTCTTAGTGTCAGGCACTACAAAACCGAGAAAATGACAGCCCCGCTCCTAATGAAAAGTTTCCATGTTATACAACAAGCAACTCCCTTCCCATTCACCCTATTCGCCGCTTTCAAACTAAAGGAGCACTTTGCAGCCGTCGGCGCTCGACAGAACATTGGTGAGCGACTGTCTCTCCTGACCAATCGGATCCGTGGAGGCGCCAGGCGGCAGCCTAAGATTGGGAAAGGCCCGGACGAGGGGGACAATAGCGAATGAGGCTTCTGTGAGCGCAAAATCCTCTGAGATTGTGGTTCAGTATCTTACGGTAAGTAAAAATGGGGAGGGAAAACCCCAACTTACTCCCGAGACAGACCCGCGGTCCGGCATGGAACGGCATGAAGCCCGGGCCAATCTTGGCCAACTTGGAGTCCTCCCAGCGCGCTGGGTTGAAGGCGGCGGCGTCAGCGCCGTAGAGGTTGGTGTGTCTGTGCATATGGTAGACTGAGTAGCCGATGCCTGTGCCCCGGGGTATGAGGACGGGGGATTGACCATCAGCACCGCCACCCCGGGGGAGCACGGTGGTTCTGATGGCGACGCGGACGTTGACAGGGAGCTGTGGGTATAATCGCAGCGCTGCGGATGAACGTGAGTTGTGGGAAACGGAGACGCTGATAGAGGATTACTCACTCTCGTTTAGGACGCATTTGAGATATGGTAGTTTTAGAATATGAGCCCGTGTCAGCCCTAGAGGATTTTCGGTCGTAGATTGGATTTCTCGACGGAGGCGTTGCAGAACATCGGGGTGTCGTACCAGACAGTAGCTGAATTGTTAGGGTATAAATGTATAAATGGGAAAACATAGACTTACAAGGCCCAGGACAGCAGGCATGCTGTTGTATCCCTACCAGCTATCAAAACATTTACCAGTTGATCACACACCAGCTCCGGGTCCTGCAGTTCCTTGTAGAGATCAAGGATAAATAGGTGACGTTCCATCGCCACGTCTTCTCCATTTTTCTCGACTTCTTTTAGCGCACGTTTTACAAAGAAGTTTGCATATCGTTTGACAGTCGCACACGACCTCTTGAACTCAGACGGCGAGTACGCCCAACAAAAGTCTGCGAGGCGGAGGCGGATCGCGCAGATATATGACGCATAGTCAAAACTTTTTGAAAATGTATCCTGATCATCATCATCTAAGTTCCCAACTGCTTCGCCGAAGATGAGGGCTGTTGTGGTAGCGAGCGTGAATCGGAAAAAGGCCGGCTGCAGGTCGCCAACTCCATTCGCTGCCGAGAGTTCGGCAACGAGTCTATTGATGGGGTCGTCAAATGCTGACATGGTCTGGTAGTTCATTCGGGCAAACTGGCGGCGAAGCATTTCTCTCGAGTGTTTCCAGGGACGGCCACCTTGAGTAAATATTCCTTCTCCAAGAAGTGGGAAGAGACCGGGCCGCCGTGAACCCATACCATAATCTGTGGCATCAGTTAGTTAGCTATTATTTTCAATCCAGCGCGTAATGGTCGAGGTTGAACCTTCAAAATTAGCACACAGGGTCGCCTCGACGTTCTTTGGATCCGTTGTCATGTACCCTGTTTTACCAAAGAGATCGAAAGTCATATTTTGGCCAACTTTGTCGAAGTACCGTGACTGAAAAGCGAGCAAGTGCTGCGATGGGAGAGCATCGTATTGGAGTTTTAGGATGTCCAGAGCAAAAGGCCATTTATAAGGTAGCCGTGATTCCATAGGACGACAGCCATGTTGTTCTCCGAACGCTTTGTCAAACTGTATGGGAGATCAGTACCAGTGCCATATAATATCACAGGATTCCAGAACTGGCACCTACTTGATGGCTTAATCGCCGCTGATAGTAGCTATATAATGGATATATGAGAAGGATCGCAAAAATAGCAAGCTGTATGCTTCTTGAAGTTGTGATCTGTGAGGCAGGTTCACATCTACCGTGAAGTGACAAATATGTGGTGTTTTCAAACCACCAGGAGCAATCCATAATGCAAACAAGCATATTAGGTCTAAGAAACGGAAGAACCATTTAGTGTGTTCTATAAAGGAAACTCCTGTGCGATAGTGCTACTTTATTCATGTTGGGTTTTGACTTGTTGTTGCTTAATGCTAACTGACTAGTCATTTTCTTGGATGCTTACAAGGAATGCTACATTCTAGACGCAATCACTTCTACATCACCCCTACAGCTTCGAACAAAGACCATCATTTCAATTACAAAGAGAATGGTAAAACGTAAGATTAAGGCTATAACACGTAGCATTAGATTCATATTTACAAGGCAGCGGCATCTATCTTCTAGATCCGGCCAAAGTGAGACTGTAGTATATACAACTACAAATATATTACGGGGGAGAATTAATGTTTAGTTATAATAGTATATACATATTCGGGATGCGGGCCCGCGAGGGTGCGGATTTGAAGGAGTAGTGCTGTACTTAGACAGACGCATACGCTGGCGCTGCTGCCGAGGCCGGCGCCGATGGGGATAGTGGAACGAAGCGTATATACAAACCCGGGGCTTTCAGGCGAGCCGAGAGCGAGGAAGAGATATAGGAAGGCGGTTGCGGAGCTAACGTGAATTTTGCGCTGCTTCTCTACGAGGTCCTTCGAGACGACCTCGGCCTGCGGTATAATAGCCTCGAGGAGTTCGGGATCGAGAGAGTTGATAAGTGAATAGTGGAATCTTTTTTTACTGGGCTGGTGGGAGATGTTCCACGGCCGGGTGTCAATTTTCCAAGTGTGACTTAAACCAATGTCGCGAAAGTTTAGAGTGACAGTGCGCTGCGATTTAGACAGTGTGGTAACGAGGAGGTAGGATCGGAGGGAAATGGTGGCGGCAATAGCGGGCTTGCCGCACACGGCCGCATGTTCACCGAAGACGATAACTTTTCCGGGGGCGGAGACCATGAAGGGGGTGCCATTGGCGATGAGGGCTTTCGATGCATGGTTAGGGTTGTAAAGCGCTAGTATTATGGGGGTAGTAGTTAGGTAGCAGGTAGTAGAACAATGTATCACTAGTCGAATAGTGCACTGTTGAAGTGAGTGGTGGGATAGGCTGTCACAGTAGACTGTTGGGATTGACGATTGAAGCCGAACCGCACCTTGTTGATGCCGTTTCGATAAGTCATCCTTATCGAACAGATAACATAGGGGACGTGCGTGATACCGGACCGCGATGTACGCGATACGTTTGCGCCGTAGCCGCGCAACCACTTCCTCAGGCGAAGGCGGACATTAAACGACTTATATTACTTTATTCGCAGCTGTTGTTAGTGCAATAGCATACTATATATAGTTAGATATTATAATAGGCCGTCTAATACCCTTATAGGTATTTTGGTATATAAAAGTAGTGGTAAACTAAATGGCATTTATCATAATATTTATATCTGATAAATGGACGCGATACGCCAAGAGGGGTAAAATGGGGCATATTGATTTCTAATGATGTGGTGGCGGAAGCTATTTCCGCCCCTCCACCCCACTGGAGCTTGTCCCGGTGGGGCAGAGTACCCCGCTAGCCAACAGATTTTATATCGTATTTTTATATCGGACGATTTTGTATAACTTTGTCACGACGTCCATTTGACTCCGCTCCTTTCTTTACTTCTCTTATATTTCTATCGATCTAAAACAAAATTCAAGCAGATGCCAACATAGTAATCATGGCACTGTCACCCCTCCAGCTGTCAAACAGCGGGCTCGATTCATTTATTAGCATGGAGGGGTCGCCCAGCCTTCCGAATCCCCCGGCCACGGTGCGGAGAGACAAGCAGGGAATTCCAATTCCCCCCTCAGAATTCGAACTCGATGCAATCCGGCCATCTCCCTCTGCGACCCTACCTTCCGCTCGCGATGTCCCCCCTAATGACGTTGAGCGCAGCACCCCCCCGACGCCCACCACCCCCGCCGGCGTCGACCTCCTCCAGACCTTTACCAACCCCCCCATGAACAAGTACCGCATGGCAAGCTCCACCTTCATGAACTTCGCCAACGGCGTTAATGACAGCGCTCCCGGTGCCCTGATTCCGTACCTCGAGGCCGCCTATTCCGTCAACTACGCTGTCGTTTCCCTCATCTTTATCTCCAACGCCCTCGGTTTCATCGTCGCCGCCCCCCTCACTCATGCTATCGAGGCCCGCCTTGGTCGCGCGCGCACCCACCAGGCCGCCCTCTCTTCCCTGGCCGTCGCCTACGTGGCCTTACTCTGCGCGCCCCCCTTCCCTGTCATCGTAGTCTCCTTCTTCTTCCTCGGCTTCGGCATGGCCGTCAGCCTCTCCCTCAACAACGTGTTCTGCGTCGGTCTTTCAAACGCCACGGCAGCCCTCGGTTTCCTACACGGCGCCTACGGTGTAGGCGGTACGATCGGCCCGCTTATCGCCACAGCCCTCGCCTCTAATGGCGTGAGGTGGAGTTACTTCTATAGTATCCCTCTCTTCTTTGCTCTCTCAAACATCGCCGCCGCAACCTTCGCCTACCGCGCCTACGAGGCCGATGTTCCCGTGGCACAACTGATGACCGCGCTCGAGCAGACAGCGTCGCGGCAGCAAACCAACACGCCAACGCGCATGCAGACCCTCAAGCTCGCCGCACGCAACAAGACAACCATCCTTGGGGCCCTTTTTATTTTCGCCTACCAAGGCGCAGAGGTCAGTATTGCTTCGTGGCTGGTATCCTTTCTCATCAACTACCGCCACGGCGAGGCTGGACAGGTGGGATATGTCAGCTCTGGTTTCTGGCTGGGTATCACGCTGGGCCGGATTTTTCTGTCGCCACAAGCCGCTCGACTTGGAGAAAAGACGTCCGTCGTGCTGCTCGTTGCATGCTCGCTGGTGCTGCAAGTGGTGTTCTGGTCCGTGCCTAACATCATCGGAAACGCCGTTGCGATTTCGCTGGTTGGTCTGCTGCTGGGGCCGGTGTATCCGTGTGCCGCGGCCGTGTTTAGCAAATTGTTGCCGCGCGACTTGCAGGTATCGAGCTTTAGTCTCATTTCAGCGATGGGGAGCAGTGGAGGGGCGTTTGCTCCATTTATTACGGGGTTGTTGGCGCAGAAGCTGGGGACAGTGGTGTTGAATCCGGTGGCGATTATTTTGTATTGCTCCATGGTGGTGGCGTGGCTTTGTCTGCCGAGGATTGTGAAGAGAATGGAGTAGATATGAGTAGGATAACGTTTTGAGGTGAGCATGACGGGAAGATGATGCAGGCAAGAACACGACGGTATGACAGTTGCTTTGGACATGGATACGGATAGTTGCTATATTTATATCGATAACTGATGATAATAATGACGACCTTCACGATATATAATCTCGAAAACCATTGGTAACATTTATAGAAAAAGATTGGGATGCGACACTAGAGACAGAGAAATCGAATAGAATATAACTATATATGAATTTAGAAGTGCGGGTACACCCCTTTTTTTTTATCTTTAGCTAGATCTAGAGAATGTGATTCCACCGATATGCGGTCCCACCAGTTTAATGGATTTTCACATACGGCATGACGAGTTTGGTGCCAAAGCCACTCGGAGAACAATGCGCCGTGCTGCATAAGGCTGTCTTGGCGATCTAGTCCCACTCCACAAAACTAATCCAGGCAGAATAGAGCTGAACAAGACAAGTGCAGATGATCGACGCTGAGAGGAGTCAGAGGAGAAGTAAGCACTGAGTAGAAGCACCAATCATGATGTGTGTTATCTGCCCGAGCCTTGCATAAGGGTGCAAGGTATAATGAAGGGAACAGAAACACCTTTCTTGGAAAACAATAATTACTCTGTACACAAACCATGGCGACAAACGAAGAGCTTGAGGAAAACTTGCTTTACGACACTCTACACCGCGCAGAAGAATGTGAAAAATCACGAGAGTGGGAGGAGTACAATGCGCTCCGGCTTCAGAGCATCCAGCTCCTTGCATAGCAGTTCGGGCCAGACCACAGAGCAACGCTGAACTACAAGATGAACCTCGCCTACAATTATCGCGCCCAAGGAAACTTTCCGGAGGCTGAATCCATCGCTAACGACGTTGTAGAACGGCGTCGAAGGACACTGGGTGACCATGTAGAAACAGCCAGAGCCATGAACAGTCTGGCGATTAGCATCAAAGGCCTGGGCCGAGTAGACGAAGGGCTTCGTCTGGACGAGGAGACTCTCGAAATGCTACAGCGTGTCGAGGGAGACGAGGCAGATGCTACACACGTAGCGATGCAAAATCTCGCCAACAGCTATTTCAATGTCGGCAGACACGACGAGGCCGCTGCGCTTCACCAGAAGGTCGTCGACATTCGCGTACAAAAACTTGGGAAGTGACCGCGAGTCGATTATCGCCATGGATATGCTGGCGAGGGACTTCACCGCGCTTGGGGAATGGGACAAGGCGCAGCAGCTTCAAGAGGAGGTGACTGGCTTGTCACGCGCCAACTTTGGTGACGGCGACAACACCACCATCTGCTGCATCCTTAACCTGTTAAAAACGTATACTCATCTGGGAGAGCCGGGTAAGGCTCTAAAGTTGATGGAAGACTCATTGGCGGCCTTTCGGCAGCAGGGTCGTGACGATACTGAGCCGAGCGCGGCTCTCATGAACCAGTTAGCAATCGCATATCCCGAGCAAGAGCGATTTAAGGAAGCTGAGCCTTTATATGAACGATTTTATGAGTGGATCAAGGGGTTATTGGGTCCTGATCATCCTCGGACTGAGGATGCGATACTAGACCTGCTAGACAACTTGGTGGCACAAGGAGAGCTTGTGTGGACAAACCCTTTTGGCCCTTCATATAATTAACTAGCACTAGAATCTCACATTAGGCTCAAAACATAGCCTTAACCCTAGCTTCAAAATTTCCTCTAAAGGTTACTAAGATTAGGATTGTGAATCGATGATGGGCACGCTTGCCTGGCGTGTATGATCTTCTGAATGCCATATTTTCTTTCAGCCGTCTCCACATTTGAAAAACACCGCTCGTCGGCTGGTATGCTCGCGTCCAACCCTAAAATTATGATTCAAGGTATCTAGCTAAATCAAACCGTACCATAATCTCATTTCTTCTCCGCCGCTACAAACTTCAAATATTGCCCCACAAGCTCTTTCAACGTCTCCTTGAATGACACGAACTTCCACCCAAACTCTTTCTCCGTGTCCCGAGTATCCAACCTCCAGATCCTCGCCCTCAGGCTCGCCCCCAATTTCAATATCCCGTTCTCCACAGCTTCTGGAAAGAGCTTCCTAACATAGTTCTGTGAACCTTCCCAATCAATACCATCAGGCGCATCGGAACTCAAAATATACTCTTTGTTCCCTTGCACACTCGGCTTCAACGCATCGACATGCGCCCTAGCCACATCATCAACGTGCACTGTAGCCCCCACCATCTGTGGAGTATTGACATCCAGGAGTGGACCAAGTGCGAGATAATTCCCTGACGTCATCAACTCAGCAGCATTTGTAGCCAGTTCATCTGGCCCGAATGCTACTGTTGGTAGCAAGTTGACGAACTCAAATTCTGGCTTCTCGTCCTCCATGAATTTTCTTGTGGCAATGCGGGATAGGGTCTTGGACGCGAAGTATGCTTCCATTGAGGAGCTGTAGGGACCAGCAATGTTGGAGTCGATGTCGGCTGCAGTAAATAGTGTGAGGTCTGGGGACGCAGGCGCGGGACCAAACATCCAGGCGAAGGAGATCAGGGATACGGCAGAGGAGGTGATGACGACACGCTTGATTGACGGAGTGCGATGCGCGGCGTTAAGGATGGAGAGGGTCACTTTTAAGGCTGGGTCGATAATGTCGCGGTTATAGTCGTCCGACTAAGAAGGATGAGCTTTGTGACGATCAAGCACGGAGATGGGTAATACCTCGATGGCAATAGGGGAGGCAATATGGAGAATTCCCGTGACATCAGCGAGGTAAGGGTCGAAGGAGTGGGTGTCTGAGAGATCCTGAATAATAGCCCATTGTAGGTTGTCCATGTGGGGTGCAACTCGAGCGTGAGACTGGAGTTTTGTGGCCTGTTCGGCCTTGCGGATGACCGCACGTACTAGGAACCCTGCTTCAAGAGCTAGGATCAGAGTCTTGAATCCGATATAGCCAGAAACGCCCGTAATCTACGATGGCGTAAGTAGTTGTGGTTAGTGAAAACGGCTGTGGAACGTGTGGAGCCTGTGGTTTCTCACGAGAATAAGATCTCCTGCCATTATAATCCGAGATTCTCAAAAGAGTATTTGGAAATTTTCTTTGAAAGAAGTTGAGATGAATGGGAAGGAGATAGGCGTGTTAGGATCTCGGATATGAAAAAGACGAGGTGTATGATGAAGGGAACAGGAGAAAGGGGAATTGCATGCTATTTTATACACTTGCGAAGGCATTTTAAGGCGACAAGAATCTCCGGACATTGACAAGAACGATGCAATGGAAATTTAATAGCATTAGATGTTGTGGCACTTAGCAATTGTGGCAACGGAAAATGCTGTACAGCCCGGAAAATCGACAAGACGCTAGCACGGATAACGGAGATAAAGGCATCAACGGGACGAAGGCTTGGCCCTCCCTTAGTACATCAGAGTCCCTAGTATTTTGGATAATTTAATTGGGCAACTACCAGAGATCTCAAGGCCAGAAAGATGAGCGGCGATAGGAGTCGTCTTGAAAGATTTGTGATCTTGTTGTAAGGGAAGGCGGAGTTAAGGTTGGGATCTGGAGTTATGATCTGTAGGGCGCTAAACAGCCTGACCTGAAGCGGCAATGGCATCATTGGCTTCCCACCTCAACATCGACTTCTCTCCACCCAAAATATCCCGGATGGGATGAAAGCGCCGCAATTAGAATATTGATCCGCTCCGCCTTAGCCTTGCTATCAGCTATTACATCTGAAAGTCACAGCAAACGTCCATGAATATAGAGCCTGGGACCAGTAGAACATCCTCCTGCCCGCATATCGACAATGATACCGGGCCGTTCCTCTGCAAGATCTGCTCCAAAGCATTCGCAAAACGTACGGTTCGATTCCTTTTGCTATCAAGCGCAATCCCATTAGCATTTGCTCAACTGTCATGCTAGGAACCTCGAGGAATCGGCACGTACTGTACTGTAGGAAGAAGTGGGTGGACAGTCTGCCAGTCCGGAGGAAATCATGTGCAGCCTGTCGGAAAGCTAAAGCAAAATGCGACTCGGAACTCCCAAATTGTAGTCGATGCGATGATAGGGGGCTTACTTGTGTTCATGAATTGACTAGGAAGAGTGCGGCCTCAGCCCAACAACCTGCATTTGCTCCGCCTGATGAATCAAGCTCCGATGGCACATTGCTTGTTGATATCCCGGAACCAGGCACGCAAAACGATATCCCTTGGAATACCCATGCGGATAATGGCAATGACGCTCAGGTCAGCTTAGATATGGATACTCCTAGTCTTTGGCTTGCTCCCGTGCCCGACCTGTCGCCTCACAACGACCTCTCTCTCTGGGAACCGGATGCTGAATTTGTAGAAGACTTGGAAGTTCCCGACATGGGTGCTAACATTTCGTCTAATAACTATTCAATCAATAGATCCCCGATCAACTGGTTCATCTCTGGTCCAACACCAAGTTTAACCCTCGACGCGACATTCTCAACTCCCGCAGACTGCATGTTCCATACCCCCTACCTAGTCCTTCGACCCATGGACCATGATCTATCTGCCACCTCGCCCAGAAGTCCATTCATTCACGCATATCCCTCACCGGGCTCACAAATCGGCCGCACCTTCCTTTTGCAGAACTTCAAATCGTACGCCACGGCCCTTGCAACGAAGAACCTACCGCCCTTCATCCACAGCACGTCGCTTCCATCCCCAGACCCGAGCTCATGTCAAACTCCAACTTGCACAACACCACCTCCCCTACCAACACTAGATATTTGCAAATCGATCGTCTCACTCTATACCATCAAGACACCTGCAACAAGCTCTTTCATCTGGCGCACTATAACCCTGGAAAAGGACCGCTTTATGAACGAACACGTCAACGGAGATGAGTGGACTGTGCTGTCCATGCTTCAGGCAATCACGTTGTATATCCTCCTCAGGATCTTTGACGAGGACTCATTCTCCGCTGACTTCGACCGCGAGCTCACTAGAGCGATGACAGTGAGACTTTGATTTCCTCCACTTATCAACGAGCTAATGATTCTTCCTGCTAGAAAATTGCGATCCATGCTGAACAGTGCAGATTAGTCTGCAGTGCTGAGGTTGAAGGCCGCCGTCCGGAATGGAAAGAGTGGGTGTTGGTGGAGTCGAAACGAAGGACCGTGACGGTACTCTTCATACTGTACCTTCTGTTCGACATCAAACCTGAACAACGGGCCAAATCTAAAGTCGGACTCTCCGTTCTACCGCTTCCTGCCCACAAGGATCTTTGGGAGGCGGCGACGGAAGGTGAATGGATAGAAAAGTATGACGAAATGCTGAGGGCAAGGGACGGGAGGTGTTATTTGAGGTTTGCGGATTTAATGGCGCTTAAGAGGGGACATAGAGGGGATAAAATGGATGATCTGAATTCATGGATGGTGAGCGGTGATCCGTTTGGGATGCTAGTTCTAATGGCTGCGAATTCTCTCTAATTGTCTATCTTCAATGAGCATATCCTGCATCTCCCTAAACCAAGCTTTATTCTCTCCTTCCTCCTCCTCCTCCTCCTCCTCCTCCTCCGCTTCCTCGCCCTCGCCCGCGTTTTTCTTCCTCGCCATCTTAGCGAACAACTCGTCAGGCTTGCCAACCTTGACCACCTTCCCCTTATCCATGATAATAATAGTATCAACGTCTCGGATGGTATCCAAGCACTAGTCTTCACTCGTCCACTAACTGAACAGTAGAGTTACTGTGATTATATTTCTTGGCAGCTCTTCATTGTTGCTATTGCGCGTGGCGGAGAATAATTGGCCCTACCAGTGTTACCCGAGTACCGCTCCGAGTACTACTCGAGCATCCTCGAGTAGAGTACTCAAAATTGAAGCCCGAGTACTGGTATTCGAGTACTAGTACTCGAGTACCCGAGTACTCAAAAATATCGCCCGAGTAGAGTAGTACTCGGGTACTCACCGAATACTACTCACAGCGAGTACTACTCGGGCAACACTGGCCCTACCTCGACAAGTTTATTTTTTCTGTGAAGTATGAATTATTTTATTAGTCGCGACTATAATATCAACAATATGCTTCCATAACATCGTATAAATAATCATAGATATAAACTAACGTCTGAGAGTTTAATAGCACTCTTCTATAAAAACGGTAATGATTATACAATTACCTAGATTGCTATTAAATGCTACTCTTGTGTCGAAACTGTCCGAACATGGTCGTTATGGCACACAATCGAGTATTAACACTCTCGCAAGAAGGTGCAATTTGTCAATCAATACACGATCCAACAGCTGTGGCCAAAGGCTGGCCTACATATACTGTATAAAATCCATAAGTGTAAGATCCAACTAAAAATAACCGCTAATAAACACAAATGCCATGCAAAAAACGCAAAAGAGAGCGTGTATCCATTTCCAGTCCCACACACCTTCTAGCCCCTCTAATCCACCATCATCTGTAGTGCACCTAATATCCATCCCACGCGCTACCCGTCATAGCCGTAATCTCATGAAACACTTTATCTCATCTAGTACTCGCTCAACCGCAACTTCTTCCCCACATCCCTGCGTCGAGGTATCGCCTTCTCAACAGTAGCGAGGACTGTATTCTCAAGGCTGCCCGTTCGGGCTTGTAGCGCCTGGAGTAGCATACCCGCATCGAAAAAGCCATCTAAAACCGTCAGTTCTGTGCCCATGAAGAAAAATACGGACAACTGTAGGAAAAAAAAAATACTCACATCCTCCCAAATCATCATCATCACTCCCAACCCTACTATCCACACTCGCCGCCTTCGCGATGCCCTCATTCCTGATTGGCCTCCCCCGCTTCATCTTTCCCTCCCCAACACCCCTATCCCTCTCCCTCGCCCGATTCGACGCCGGACTCCCGTCCCTCTCTCCAACGGCCCTCAACATCCGTCTAATCTCCACCAAGTAGCTCTCAAGCGCATCCACGAACCGCTTTGTCTGGCGATGCTTCGAGGATGCGCAAATGCTGATACCCTCGTCTTTGATAATATACCCGATGCCAAATCCATCTCCGCTCGTCGGGCCGAAGCCAAAGTGTCGAAGAGAGGGGTTGCCGCAGTTGGATGTGGACAAGATGGTGCTGTTGAGCCTATCCCAGCCGTGGTCTGCGAATAGGCTCGGAAGGGCCTGCATGCGCGCCGGGCTCGGGCTGGGCGAACTACTCGAGCGGATGCGCTGGGGGAAGCCATCATCGCTCTGAGCGCTTAGTACCGGGCTAGAAAGCGGATCCGGACTGCTTGCGCCCTGGCTCGAATAGGTATCTCCATTACTCGATGCGGCCTCCGCGCCATCCTCGTCGAGGCCGCGCTGCCACACGCTGAAGAGCGCGTAGAGATGCCTATCGCATCCCTGTGCCTTGGCGCATTCACGGGTCTGTGCTGTGTGGGCCTGGCATGCGCGACGGAGGGTCTCGACCTTGCGGGCTGGCTCGAGCTCGCTCCAGAATTCCTGGACGAAGGCGAGGGATTCGGGGGTGACTGAGCGGATGGCCTCGGTGCGTCCGTGGAGGTACACTTTGGTCATTGCGGGCTCGTAGGTGCATTCCGAGCGACCGTAGAGGCCGTAGTAGGCGGCTTGGAAGGCCATCTGGACGAAGGCGTCGGGGGAGAAACCCATGGCTGTCATGAAGTTCTTTCCGTAGGCGCCGAAGTCGAGGGTCTGGAACTCGTTTTGCTGGATTAGGTCCGCGAGGCGCGTTTCGGCGAAGCGCACGGCGATGTTGAGTTCGGAGGTCATGACCCATTCGAGTTTGCGGGGGGTGGTGGAGACGGGGCCGAAAGAATGGGGGTCTCGCTTGGAGGGGTCGGGGGAGGTGGATGCCCAGAGGGAGGGGGCTTGGCCGTTGATGGTTCGCGCGAAGCGGAGGATGGTGTCAGTGTAGACGTCGGAGGCGAAACGGAGGACCGTGTGGCCATCTACACCGGTGTGCTCAAAGTTGATACCCGCTGAGCCGTTGGCGCAGACGATGATCTGCAGTTTGTCATACCAGCGGTTCGTGCAGGTTCCTATTTGGATTCCCTTCTCGATCTTGGAAGTGCCGCAAAGCATGTTGCCACAGAGGTCTGGGGCGTTGGCGGGGGCAGCATAATCGAGGCAGACGACGAACAAGGCAGAGTCCACGATGCCGAGGCAATCAGCGTTGTTGGATCCCTCATCACGGGTGAGAACTTCTCTCAGTCCTGCCCAGACCTTGCGGTTCTCAGTGCTGAGAACGCCGATTGCGCTTTTGGCGGCCTCCTGGATCGGTGTCTGCTGAGCGTCGTCGATGATGGTTTGAAGATTGATGGCAAGGTCCTTCTCACTCATCACATGATCAGAGTTCTCGTCCAGAACATCGAACCAGTAGAATTGGCCATGGCAGAGAACCACGATGTGCTGGGAGTCAGGATCCTGGCCAATGTGGCAGCCATTCTCGGTTGGAATTCGAGCTGTACCAAACAACCTCGAATACTGGTACATACACAGCGGCTGGCCTTTGAAAGTATCAGGTGGCAGCTCTTCTCTCCTAACGGCTCTCACAAATGACAATGCCGAGACTACCAACGATGCAGCCCTCGTAACCTGATTGTTACGTGCCGGCGTCGGATCATCCTCCAACAGGAAGAACGGATTGAGGTTAAGTACGACTGGGTTGTCGTAGTTCAGATACGAATCATACCCTGATAAATTAGCCTGATACTCGAACGGAGCCTGATACTCGAACGGAACGACGAAGTAACTCACAAAACTGCTCAATATAACTCGTCTTTCCATTCGCATACTTCTTCAGCTTCTCGTTTAACTCCGGTCCATCCCCCTTCAAAAACTCCTCTGCTGCCTGCTGCGTCTCGGCATGCTCTCTCGGAGGCTGCAGCGGCTTTAGTGCCTTGAGGTACTTGGCGATTGAGTTCTCGAGATCCGGGATAGGGAGCTTGGGCAGCGAATCCTGCGCCGCAAATGTGATGCCCTGCTCGATATCAGGAGCGTGAGAGGCGAGCGGCTTGCGTTGCTCTTCTGTGTACTGCCTCGGAGCCTCTGACTTCATTGGTGCGTTCGCCGCAGCCTGACCCTCTGCTAATCTCTCGTTGAGTGGCTTAGGCATAGCGAAATGTCTGACACCTGGTGTTGCGATAGGCATTTTGTTAGTGTGGTGCGTTTAGGTATACAATGGAGAAACTGAGGTTGAGATATTGAGGCCGCGGAGAGCGGTGCGGAAGAAATAATGACAGTCTTGCAGACAGTATGGCGGCATTAGATCAATGTAGAGAAGAAAGACATGTGTGGGGTTTCTCCTCTTGCGAGTGAGTGTTTTAAATGAAGAGTAAAGGTCGGGATGAATATGATTATATCAAGCTCCAACTCGGCAATACCTCCCCCAGCTTATCTTACGCCACCTTAGCCCCGATAGGATACTCCCATGACTCCATGGTAGATCCCCATAGTGTAGGCGTATGCGAGGAAACTTCCAGGTCATCCGTTCCGCAGCACCGAGAGGCCGCCAGGGACCCACCCGGGGCGCGGGTATGTAATGAAACAAGCAATCGGGTGCGCGCCATCTCAGGTTTTTGCCGAGACACATGGGTAAAATTGAGAGCATAACATAGCACATACCTAGTTGCCTGAACCAACGCCTGAGTGGTGGCAAAAGATGAGATATCCGTAACCCAGACCGGTGGGTGGGTGGGTGTCCGTGGATTGGTGGCACCTGAAATGGCCGGATCTGATGGACGTTTGAGCGCCTTCTAGCCCTCCATCAGTAACTCGGAGATTCTACACCGGGTTGGATTAGGAAATGACATACCTGGTACTCTGGGATAGCAGACGCCTCTTCGACCAGCTCGGGCACCGGGTAACCACTTCCGGGCTGCGATACGCCTCCTCCTTGCCCAGCAACTACCGCTCTAGTAGCCGTTTGCGTCGGTCAGCCCAGGAACTAAATTGCCTCAGTCAAGCAGCACTTTCCCTTTCCTGCCCGAGTACTCTTGCTGTAGTATGGATGCTTCGTAACTCCCCGCGTCCTGGCACGTCCTGGCACGTCGTGGTACACTGACCCACTCCGGACCAGAGGAAGCAGGGTGGCTCGCCTAGTGCGTCGGGGCGTTTGGGACACAGCGGTGGTCCTATCGGAGCGTCGAAATCGACGACAAAGGAGTTAAGACGCAGTTAGTTTGATGGGAGATCGCTCGATGGTATGTGCAGCGTAAATGTAACTGCAAGGTATGAGGGGATGCGACAATATAAATAAGATATCACATGTGATGACGAAGGTAGTAGGTAGGGTAGGTAGAGAAGGTCAGAGAGACGTTGCACTGGATGAGATTTTCAGCAAGATGTGTCTCTTGTTGAGGTGCAGACAGGGCACGTGGTGTAGGGTAGTGATGTGCAATGCGTGGCCGGTGACAATCCTCGAGTTTATCCTAGAGAGAGAGAAAGAGAGAGGATCATGACCTTTCCACGCTTTTCTCTCCATACAGTGGTCGACTACGGCTATGCGAGGGTATGGGGATGGGGGTCAAAGTGGATCTCGTGGGCAATTTAGCGAGATCTTGGGGAGGGTACATCGCCACGAAGCCAAAATAGACTACAAGACCTCGTACCATCCCAGGTGAACATGATCGTGGAACATAATCTAACGGATATAGTAGAGGGTTATTAAAGTGAGAATGAAGCCAGAGTCAGACATGCTCATCTAATACTGCAGCACCGCTCCTCGAGCACCCCCTACAACCACCCAGCTACTAATACAGAGTCTTACTGCTCCCACTACGGTAATGCTACTGCTACGACTCCATTATTCCGTATCCCGTGGCGCTGACTTGGAACTTGGCAGGCGGCCAGTCATACGTAGAGTACTTCGAACCGTTGTAAGCCGGTATGGCGGATGGAGTAATGGCGGATGCGGTCGAGCGGAAACAACAGCTCCCTCCTCCCCTCCCCACAACTCTCCACAATCTCCCCACTCTCCACCTCCAACTCCACGGGGAGCGTCCAACACCTGCCGCCTTATTAGTCAGCGCCTGATAATCCCGTCTTCAGCCTTCAAGGTTACAATATCATATGAAGATTGCATACGAAGGTTGAGATCTAGTCTCGTGACTTGTGTATTTATCCAAGTCGAGTATATGATTTCATGTGGCGACCCCGCCAAGGACAAGCGTTGCCGACTTACCATCAAGCAAGAATGATAAAAAGAAGAGCTATGCTTGGCCCGAAAAGCCACAAAAGCTTGAAATTTCGCATGATTCTTATCTTATTATACAATACGCCTGCGTATGTGCGAGTAGAGTAGTTGTATGAAGAACCTATTCAGTCCTCGTGAGAGATTTTAGACTCCATAAGGCCGAGAACTGACGAAATCTGGACTGACCACGCATCTCACCAGCCACACCCAGTCTCAGCCACACCCATCAAACCCACTAGCCACGCGCTAACCACGAGCTCCAGCCACATCAACCTCACAACCTCAAATTCCCAATCCGCGCATCCCCATCCACGCACTCCACACTTCACACCACGCCCACGCACCACGCACCACCACGAAAATGCACCTCTCACTACCACTCCTCCTCCCCCTCCTCCCCCTCTCCCTCGCCCTCCACCTCCGCGTCGTCCTCCCCGCGACGCCCTCCCTCCCCTCCCCCGCCCTCCTCCCACCCTCCACCACCGCCTCCCTCACTTCGCAAGGGCACGTCTACACCGCCCCGCTGGGCATCGCGAGTACCTTCGATTTCCGGAATGTGAGCGCAGGAAGCTATTTGTTGGATGTGGTGGGCGGGACGCATGTGTTTGCGCCGTTGAGGGTGGATATTAGCTCTGGTGGGGACGGGGTGGAGGACGTGAAGGCGTGGGGGACGTGGAGGGGGAATGAGTGGGAGAATAAGGGGGAGGTTGTTGAGGCGGGGGTTTGGGGCCGGGAGGGACGGGTTGTGGAGGTTAAGGCGGTGGGGGGGAAGGCGTTTTTGATTGAGAGGACTGGATGTGAGTTTACTCCCGGGGATTAACTAGTTGTGTGGTTGATGGATGCTAATGATGCCGGAACAGTTTCACCACTATCGATCCTCAAGAACCCGATGATACTCATGGCCGGTGTGGCGATGTTGATGATGTTCGGCATGCCCAAACTTATGGAGAACAGTAAGCCCTCCCCCACATCCCTTTCCCCAATCATAATCCCGGTCATAGAGCACAAAGCTGACCAAAACCAGTGGACCCAGAAACCCGCGCCGAATTCGAGGAACGCCAGAAGAGCAGCCCCATGAACGGGCTACTCAACGGACAGGCGTCGCAGGGAGGCGCGGCGAATTTCGATGCCGCGGCTTGGTTGGCTGGTGCGCCGGCGAAGAAGGCTGGGGGACAGGCGGCGGAGAAGGGTGTTACGAGGTGATGATATGGTTGGGGGAGCTGGGATTATAGATTTGGTGGAGGGGGTGTAATACAAGTATGATATTGAGCGTGGTGGTGCTGTTCAACTTCACTGGCTGTGATTTTCGGGGTGTGGTCTGAGTGAGATGTTTCGGAGGAGAGGGGAGACACAACCTAAATTTCCAGTCGAACGATCCTGTCTCCCCTTCTACTATAAAAAGGGCCCACCCAGCGGTCTCAGGATTTAAATTCTCTGTGTCAAGAGATTATACCAAGACGAGTTCCAACCTAGCATTTACATCGCGAACAATATGGGTGAATATGGAGTCGCTGGGCGTTTATATTTTCGAAAGTATGGGTCGCTGTTGTTGCCATCGTGTTCTCACCGTCGTCTTCTCACCACCGTAGCCTTCTCACCACTGCACCTGCCCTTCTGTCTCTCAGTGGTGACAGTGCCACCCTCCAAAGCGCACGCATGTGCCACCCAACCCATTTCCTGGCCATCAGGTTAGGCACGATTCACGCATAGGAACGATCTCTCTCCTGTGCTATATGTGTTATTTATGTTGTCCTACTAAATTGTTGCCTCCCATCGCTGGGGGTTTATATATCCACCCAACTTGCGCGAAGCTGAGCGGTTGGAGATTAGGGGAGGGTGAGTTGTGAGTAACCTCACGGCTCAGACTTTGACGATCGGCTACAGAGTACCATCTGATGTGTATTAAAAGAAGAGTATCCTGGGGTTATTGCTCTTGTTCGAAGGCTATTGGCGGAAGAGAATGATGGGAAGTAGATAGCGGGTAAGGTGGTATAAGAAAGGAGACGAAGTGGAAAATGGGGAGGTAGACAAGGATAAACCCAGTCGAAAGGAGTCACTAGAGTCGCGACTGTAAATGTGAAGGTATGGTGTCTGGGGTTGCTTATTTGGTGTACGACAAAAGTAAAAGGGGCGCTCCTACATCTTGTCACCGATCATTCATTCTCACCGTCGTCTTTTCTCGTCGCCGTCACTTCTCACCACCGCACCTACACTCATGTCTCGCTTCCCAATTGCGTCGTTCATAAGGGTAAGGTCCTCCGCCTTATCCTCCGCCTGCAATCCCTTGAGAATCCCGCCAACATCCTTGACAGCCTGGTCTAGACGCTCGAGCTTTCCAATGACGCCAGCTGCCTCGAGTCTTTTGGCGCTGTTCGCGCTGGCCTCCGCAACTGTGCGGACCTGCTTAAGAGCGCCTGCCAGGCCCATCACTAAATATTTTGCCCAGTCCCATGGAATCAACTAAGAAGATAACTAACCAGAAGACTGGTCCTTTACCCATGTAATTCTTTATGTTATGGAGGAACGTATTATAGATATCCAACTAATTAATGAGCTTAATTTTAATGATTAAGATAGCTAACAGGTTCCGCTTCTTACTCGAACGCCACTTATTCAGTTATTATTTTTTCCAAGTATCCATTCGTCGAAGATTTTCCCGACTCCTTGCCAGTCACCATCCTTAGTTCCTCTTACCTTGCGCGGAACAAACTCCACAATAGACCCACCGCCGAAGTCTACAGCCCAGGCGTCAAAGCTAGTATCGATGACAATGTTCCCCGGATGAACGTCACCCCACACGAGATCATGGGAATGTAACTGCTCGACAATGGCTGTAATTTGCTGCTTCCATCTCGCATGATATTCGAGAGCCAACGCGCTTTCTTTGTGGTTATATAAGGAGTCGCCGGTTGAGGGTATGAGGTCGAATAGAAGACCGATCGTCATCTTAGCGTCGTCAGATACCACAATACTATGTAGATGAGCTACTCTGGTTTTGTCCCGTAATCCAGCATGGCGAATATGCAAATGCATATCAACTTCTCTTAGGAGTTGCTTCTTATCGTCCGCAGGCTTGAAGAATTTGGAAGTGCCATCACTAATAATAGCTTTCTGAGGTAATTCGGACATATAATCGTCCCATTTTGTATCTGAAATGATTCGAAGATCCGATGCCTTCGAACGAGGGACTTTGGAGAAAGGTGGAAGGTCTCCGGACAGTATCATGAAATGGAAAGCGTCCATAGTCCCACGATCTCGGGTGGCCTTCGGACAGAGTGAGAATCCCGCAACCAAGAGCTTCAAGTGGTGTGTCTGTGGATAGTAGAAGTCTTCAAAGGTGATTTCTTTTGGGACATTCACTGTACTCTCTTGGAAGAAAGTGTGCATGGGTCTAAAATCCATTCGCACAATACATCGTGATCTTCCTCGTCGTCGTCCTCCATGGCTTTGACCACCATCTCGGAGTACTCTGTTCCAAAGCGACTTCTTTCAATGTCTTTGTATGAAACAGTAATGTGAAATCGCGTGGCTCGACACATGACGGTGATCCATGAGCTGTCGAGCTCGATGTGGCTGTCAATGACAGTATGGCTCATATTTTGGAATGAGTCCATTCTGGCAGATGAGTTCGCCTTCGAGGTTGAAGCGGGCAGTGCTGAGTGGGAAAAGTAGGAGAGCTGATGTATAATGCTTTCAGTGTCAGACACCGAGGGATCTTAGACTTATATGCTACGACAATAATCAATACAAAACTCCAGTAAGCAGGTGACGCTTCCAATAATTTACTGAGAGGTGATCTCCCACGGAGTATGGTTGGTGCGATATAGCTTTCTCGGGGCGAGGTGTTGGTTGGACAATCTAGGTTTTGCAACGAATTGCGCTCCTACCTGTTGCTACCAAGAAATTCACACCACCGACATTTCTCACAGTCGCACTCCACCTCCTGTCTCAGTATCACCACCACCACGGCAGCAACAACGCTTCCCTCACTACAATCCCTTTCGTCTCATCTCTCATACTACAACTGCACATGCGCCTGAATCCCTGCTGATATTTGCGTTAAACTTAAATGATGCTCCATTCTATGCCCCTGGCAGGTTATATATAAAATCAACCTGTCTGTTATTCTCCAAATATAAGCCTCACCCGCCTGGAGAAGCCTGCCTGTGTATAAGGCTGTGTAGCGCACACTGTCAAAATATCTTGCGTATCTGATGGGATTCTGCCATGCTCAGAGAAACAATCAACGTTGTCTTTTTTGAGTCGAGGTGTTAGCATGGGATAGAGAACTGGGCTGGAGGTTGGGTCATGGGCCGGGGTTGGCGGTGGTGGCTACAAGAAGAGAGAGCAGAGGAGATGATAAAACAGGAGTGAGGGACTGTATGTTCTCCGAGGCGAAGATTTCAAGAGTAGTTCTAAGCACGGTGTTTGGGTTTAGTCTGACTGGCCCAGCCACTGACTTAGTTACGCACCGGATTCCTACACTTGATCATGATCCGCCTAGGTGCGATGGCAAAAAGCAGAATTTCCCAAACTATTAGAAGCAGGGGTCATTTAGCGGCGTGAGAGTCCTTGGGCAGCACGCTGCATGTTGTCGCTAATTATTCTAACCTTTATCATTTTCTACCACCATCTGCCCCCACCACCGTACGGAACTCCTGTCTCTCAGCACTGTCACCGCCATATTTCCAATAATGTCCTCCTACATAGTCATCCCATTATTTGCTCACCATCGCCTCGCTGTCTTTCTAGCCCGTGGTGATAATCTTCCGTGTCTCTCATTTTCAATCTCGTTGTTCTAGTGGTTTACAGTCAAAACTTACCCGCCCGCCACTGCTAGTGAGTTTTGATAAGAAGCGCGACCAGAAATCTTGCCAAATAGGGCAATATGAGGATCGTATCCCGTATCTCTAGAGATGTTGAGTTGCAATATACCCTCAACATCACTGGTATTAACAAAGATGGTCATATCTATTTGAATACTTAGGGGGCATCAGATTTGATAAGACCATGGCACAAGGCAACGAGTTTATACGAGCGGAATCCGCATAGGCCACCAGAGGCTTCATTCATCTCGGTGGTTAGATATCCTCCACACTTACTGAAATGCCAACCGAAGTTCTTCGTGCCAGGAAACATACCTACAAAGGATTATTGGTGGTGAGAGCGTCACTGGCATTCAAGGGATGATAACGCCCTCTGCACAAAGCCGTGGTAGATATATGTTATGATCCTTGGGTGTTTGATGTGCTTTCACCGTCCCGTCACTGCCCTCGTCTTACCGCCGTCATATTCTCACCACCACATTGTGCTGCTATCTCATAGTGTTGTTACCGCTATCGTGCAGGTAGTAGCAACCGACGCTCTTGTTATAATCGCATCCGTCCGAATCGTTGCCTCACAATCTCCCTCCGTACACCAGCGAACTCCTATTTTTGGGTGAAAGCTTTGCTCTGTGGCTTACACATAATGCTTGACCGACGATTCCAGTAGTTTGTACATGATTACTTGCTCGTTGCTGGTACCTCGGCTGCCAGAGTTCGCTTTCGATGAGGAAATATGGGCGTCGCGGCTTAGAGATTGATGGGACGAAGAGATAACAGGTTGCCCGTATTAATCAAGATATCCTAATAATCCTCCACAACTATCTACGAATTCATCAGCACAATTATCCACAGATCCACAACTACGAAAAATATAAAGATGCACGAAACCTCCAGTCACAAAACAAACCAGCCGCCCATGTTTCCCAATCTCACCTCGACCACACTTACTCACCACCATCACCACCCCCATCATCCCCACCCCCACCATCCTCATACCCCTCATTATACTGCTCCTGATCATGATCCGAAATCGCATCACCAATCAACATCCCTCCTATCAACCCTCCTCCCAACCCTAGCGCCGCACCACCCGCCATTCCCATACCTCCACCACCCTGCCGCCTCTGCTGCTGCGGATACCCGCCATACCCCCCACCATACCCGCCACGCCCATACATCGGCTGCTGTCCATATCCCATCGGCTGCCCGTACCCCATCGGCTGTCCGTAGCCCTGCTGCGGGTATCCCATCTGCTGCTGGTGTCCGTAGCCTTGCTGGGGATACCCCATCTGCTGCTGCTGGCCGTACCCGTGCTGTTGCTGCTGGTATCCATGGCTGCTACTCCCGCTAGCCTTGGAGCTCGCGACGCCCATCAGCTTGCCGAGGAGTCCGCCCTTCTTCTTCTCGCCCCCGCGCTGCTGGTCGTCTGGGAAGGGACTGCTGCTGCTGCTGCCGGGGTATCCGCCGCCGGGCGCGGCGCCGCCACCGCCGTAATTCGGGTTCTGGCCGCGCATGCGCTGGTCCTCTTCAGCTTGGAGCTGGGCGGCGAGACGGGCGTCTTCGTCGACGGTGCTCTTGGTCGCGTCGGGGGTGTCGTAGGGGTTCACTTTTGCGTCCGAGGTGGGTTGGGTGGCGCCGCCGTAGGAGGGGGGTGCGCCGATGGGGGGCGCGGAGGAGTCGGGGGGGTAGACGGGCTCGGTGGGCTTATCCCATTGGGATTTTTTGGTGTAGATGTTTACGTAGAACCTGTGGGGGGTTAGTGATGTTGGTTTTGGGAGAGGGGTGCGGAGGAGGGGAGATTGGGACGGGGGAATGCGACGCACCATTCTTTGTATTGTTCATTCCATTGGGCTTTCCATCCCTCTGGCACCTTGGGCGGTGGTGGCCCTGGTGGCGCTTCGAAATCCGCCATCTTCACTCTTCGTCTGGTTGTCTGATCGTTATCAACCCCACACTCGTATCTCAGGGTTGTAGGGGTTGTAGGGGTTGTAGTGTACTGAACGATGAAGGCGCGGTGAAATTCGTAAAACGAAAGTTCGATATGGAGAACAAATCGTCGTCCAGAGATAGATAAACAGTCTCCTCCGGGGTTGATGACAGATCCTGTTATAGTAGTCTACTCGGCGGCGCGGACTGTCACAGGTTGAGCTAGCCCACCTTGTGCCAAGATGGAAGACGCAACCCCGCCGTGGTTGTGGCGGTATGGGGAACTGATAACACCCGCTGCGCCACACTTTGCATCGTCATTCGCCATAATCTCACCCGTATCTCCGATGTTGCCTTCCAGAAACGAGCATAACAGGCACCGATATCTCAAATTTGGATAGAGAATAATGAATAATTTATTAGACAGCCTATCTGTACACTTGCATAACTCGGGGGTTCAGTTATCAATATTCGGTCGAGCTATGCCAATCTTCCCCTGCCAACTCCTTTCTATCTCCAAATGAAAATGCCATATGCGTGGCGTCTTCTACGCCAGACTCCGGACTCAATATACAACTCCCTTTGTCGCCACGCATGCGACACCTAAGCTCTCCCGCAAAACAAGCAAATCAACCCATTACTCCCTCTCCTCCTCCCTCCCATCCCCAAACAACCACCCCGCTTCAAGACAATATCTCCCGCCACCCACAGTCCCCCTCTCAATCCCCCAGCAAACAACGGTTCCATCCACAATCCCAGCCAACACCCCCTCCATCGCCCCTAGCACACCCCATCCAATAAACCCCGCCACCATCCCAACCACATAAGCATACACGCTCCCCCTTACCCCTTTGCTACCCGCAACCTCCAATTGCCGCGCCGTAGCGACCCAGCCGCCAAATCCCAGTGACACAGCCATAATACAGCGCGTCGCGTGCAGTAGCAGCTTCGCAAGACGATACGGCAACAGCGGCGCATTCCCCTGGTTCCTGGCCCCGAAAGACCGTGGCGCCAGCGTGCTTGTCGGGCCCTGAAGACCGAGATATGTCATGTGGCTCAAGGCGCGCGCGGATGGCGCGAGCGGCTGCGACTGGATACCCGCGTAGGTGAGAGTAAGTGGATTCGTAAGGGAGGCGATAGGAGATGGGATAAGGTTATATGCAAACAGTGAGGCACATGCGAGAAGGCGACGCGGGAGGAGGAGCACGGGCAGTCGGATAGCGAGTGCGAGGAGGGTAGCTAGGCAAATAGTGCCGAATTGGGTAGTCGACGCATGGGTGAGGCCGGCGAGTACAATATCGCCCGATGACGGGGCGGGCGCTGCATTGCGGTGGAAGTACCACTGGCTTACAGTAGCTGCAGTGGCGACGCGCTGGAGGCCACTGAGGACGGAGAGCGTCCAGAGGTACATGAGGACGAAGAAGGCTCCGAGCCACCAGGTAGCGAAGTCGATGATGAAGATAGATGAGACAAGATGGCCGCCGAGGAACACACGCGTGAACATGGCGAGCCATAGCCAGGTCCAGAGGATCACGGAGGCGAGGGTCGCGAAACCGAGGGTGAGGAGCGCGGGGTTGGCTGCGAGGATGCGCGAGGAGAATTCGAGTATCCCTACGGCCTTGTGGAGGGAGTGCCGGCCTTGGAAAACGGTGTAAGACCAGATTATGGCCGAGAGGAAGGGAACAAAGGATAACCAGCGCATGGCGCGGTCTTGGATTGAGTTGCCGTGCTCGACTCCTTTGTATGATGAGATGAGTGGGTAGAGAGAGAATGAGAAGAGGATGACAGGAACGGCAACGACGAGGATGTAGACTAGCGGTCGTACGAAAGACCTAAGGAGTGCTAGCCAGAGCAGTGAGATGATCACCGCGACGACGGTGTCAACTGCCAATAGGTGAGATGACGCCCGCAGTGCCGTATATATAGTATCGCCAAGCGGAACCTTCGAGCTCGGCGTCAACGTGTGCAAGAACACGAGGAAGAAGGTCGAAAAGAGCGCCGCAAGTCCGATAAGGTAGAGTGATCCCCAGAAGACGTCGTGTTTTGGCAATTCACCGATTGTCATCGGTCCCATTGTCACAGGAACCGTCGAAACAACACTGGGAGGCCGCGAGCTATCCATCATGGCAGCCTCCAGATCCCTATTTCCGCGGAAGATCTTCGAATCCGGCAACCTCCCGGGGCCACTCTCGGGCGTAGATCTGAACTGCTGGAAGGCTGGCGGAGAGTCATCAGTGGCTTCGTAGGTCAGGTCATCCGGCGGCTCGTTATCGTCGATGGCTGATTCCAGCCCGATATCCGTCATATGGCCCCTACCATTGCTGCTTGCCTCGCTATCCGTCCGCCTCTGGCTGTCATCATAACGTATTCCTTCCGGCACCTCCCTCAGCGTCTCTGGCTCCGGTCCACGCTCCCTCACGCTCCCCCTCCCTCCATGCCAACTGCTCTTGATGCCCCTCCCCCTCCCCACCCCCCTCTCATCCTCCCTACTCCCCTCCACCGTGCTTCCCCCCTCCCGTTCCGTCTCCTCACTCTCTTCCATCCTCGCCCCAACCACCCTCCTCGACCTCTGCAGCGCATAGAAATCCGCTAGATCCCTCTCCCTCTCCTCCTCATCATCCTCTTCCCTAAACTCATCCAAGGCACTGTGAAACAGCGGCGCGTCTGGCGCCGCTGACAACCGCGAAGCAAACGGAAATCCGCTCATATGACCCCCGCCACCGCCTTGATACGGGTTCCCTAGTGCCGAGCGCCCCGCATAGGCACGTCCTGTGCTGGCGAGAGGGCGCGAAGAGCGGCGCGAGCGAGAGGGGGCAACGGAACCGGCGTCGCTTTCGGGGGGTTGGACAAAGCTGGAGATGCGGGTCTGAGACTGAGCTAGAAAACGGGAGGCATCTGTAGGGGGGGTAGAGTTAGGAAGTTGTTCGTAGTGAGGAGAGAGATGGAGGGTGTGAGGGAGGCAACTCACATTCCGAGAACATCTTGGAGGTGTGTGTTGGTTGTGATGGGTTGTTGGGTGTTGTCGACTATGGCCGCTTCAGGTCAGCCCCTTGCTGCCTGGGATGTTGTAGTTGGGGCCACTGGGTCGGGAGCGTTGGTGTTATCGTCGGCCTGGTGAAGTGATGATCCGTTTGCCTGGTCTGACAAAGGCGGCAACAAATACCACTCCGGGTTTCGGGTCTCGAGGCCTCAGCGACAGCAAGTAAACGCAGCAGAAGAGATAATTCGGTATATCTGCTTCTTCTTCTCGTCTGAGGAAGAGCAGCGGGTATAGGGTGCAGAGGGTTGTGGTGTCGGTGGTGTTGGTATTTGGAGTTGTTGGAGGGTCGGGCAGCCTTGGGTGGTGCTATGATTCCAAGAGCTCACGCACGCACGATACAGGTCCGGAGATCGATTTGGTCATTCAGAGGTACGAGGGTACCTGGCGAGGCGGTGACTACTGCGGCGTGGGGGCACTTTAGGCGCTAAGGATAGTGCCACTTTTGGCACATGTCGCTACTCAAGAAACACCAAAATACCGCCGATAACAGCCATTACGCACCAAAGAAAGGTACCAAGAGTGGAAATTATGATGGCAGTATGACAATATGACATTACGATAATATTCGTTAATTCAAGGCTTTTTCATTGCAGGTTATCATCGAAATATCCATCCCATCCTATTCTAGGAAATCAGGTACCCTCGCAATCATATCTAATTCCTCGCTGGTGTCAAACTCACCCACGTCATAACCTAGACTCTCTGCCAATTCATCGCATAACACACTTCACCAGTCATCAAATGTTTAACCTTCCTCTCTGCATATATACCATCTCTGCTCTTCCCCTTTCCCCCCTTAATACTGCGGTGGGTACTGTGGTGGTGGCGGATACCCTCCCTGCTGCTGATAACCTCCCCCACCAGGCGGCGGTGGAGGATACCCTCCCTGAGGCGGCGGCGGGTACTGACCCTGTCCGCCCTGTTGCTGAGCCTGGTGGCCGCCATCGTGTTTCCCATGTCCACCCTGCTGGCCGCCAAACAGCCCGCCCTCATGCGTCCTGCCAAAGTGGTGGCCTCCCTCTGGCTTTGGCAGGTTACCCGGTGCCGTCCCAGCCTGCTGCGCTCCTGGGAATCCGCCCGGCGTGTGCTGTCCGTACTGCTGCTGCGGTGGCTGCTGTCCGTATGCGCCAGGGACTGGCGGCGGGGCCCCGTACTGGTGCTGGTCCTGGCCGTAGGGCTGCTGTGGTGGTGGTGGCGGGAACTGCTGCTGCTGCTGGGAGTTGTAGTTTGTGTTTTGTGGGGGCCCGCCGTAGGAAGATTGCTGTTGCTGGCCGCTGTTGTACTTGTTATCGCTGCCGTATTTCGAGTCTTGTCCCTGGGCGCCGTATGCGGGCGTCGACGACGATGAACCACCAGGGTTGTACGAAGGAGGCGGTGCTTGTCCCTGGTAGCTGCCCTGCTGGTCACTGCCAGAGTATCCGTACCCACCCTGGCCCTGCTGTCCATGCTACGAGAACTATCAGCGCTCGTTCCTGCAAGCTCCTGTGGTTGACGGATAAAAACTTACATGTCCAGGCAAATACCCACTAACCATCCCCATCAATCCTCCACCACCACCGCTCCCCCCCTGTTGATGGGCACCACTGTAGTTGCCAGTCTGGTCACCACTATAGTTCCCGCTTTGCTGCTGCGACGACCCGTATTGTCCCTGTCCCTGGTGCTGGTTGTGGCTCTGGCTGTTCTGTTTCCCACCGCCCAAGAAGCTGCTCGCCATCCCCGCCAGGCCACCAGCTCCGGCTCCACTGCCGCCGCTGCTGCTCTGCTTTCCGCCTCCCAGCAACGACCCAGCGAGGCCAGCAAGTCCGCTGCTGCCGCCGCTGCCGCTACTGTGGCTCTGTTTCCCACCTCCCAGCAATGACCCCGCCATCCCGACGAGTCCACTACTACCACTACTGTTGTTATGATTCCCCGACCCGGATCCCATCGCGTATTTCATCGCCATGCTCTGCTATTCGTTAGCCTCGCTCCAACCCACCGCTTGTTGTCCACTGCGGATAAACCACGGAAATACATACCCCCAATGATCTATCTCCCTCAGGTCCATCCCCGCCAACGCCTCTCTCACCTTCTCCGGGCTGCTGCTGATTTCCAAAGCCTGAATTGGGGCGATCGTCATGCGGGGTGCTCGTGGAGCTGGCTGTAGGCACCTCCCAGCGCGTCTGCCGTGTCGAGAGCTCGACGAAGTAGTATTTACCGCTTTCGGCGTCCCACTGGGCAATCCATCCAGCTGGCAGCGCCGGGGGTTCGTGCGAGGGTCCTTCGTTCATGATTTCGGGTTTTCCTTTTTGTCGACGTTGAGTTTGTTCGTTTAGTTGAGTCCGTTGGGTAGAGATTCGTAAACTCGGGTCTTGTCAGGGTCTTGATCTTATCCGTCGCACGTCACAGGGTCTGTATTTGCTATCTCTCTCCGACTCCGTCTCTCTCTCTTGATCGATTCTCCAGAAACAGGTCGAAAAAGCGCAAAGAAGCTCTTCTTCAAATAAACCCACAAATTCCCAAGACTCTTAGACTAGATCCGGAGAGTGGGCAGCCTATAAGGATTGTAACGTAGTTCGAGTTTCCCGGTTGTTGTCTGGTGGTGGAGTGGGAGCGGTCGGAGCCCCGCTAGTGTGGCGCACACGTAAGAGGGGAGGTGAGGGTGCACAGCCTCATCGCTTGCGCCACGAACAACGCCAAGGCCGGTATCACGGCGCGACTGACCATGTTGTCGCCGGTGAGGAGGTAGGCAGCAAGAGGAGCTATTAACTTTGTGGCAGGGAGGTGTAAATGGCGCATGAGAAGGTTCAGCTATACAGGCATGATGCGGGATAGGTGGTGCGCGGCGGTGGAGGCTGGAGAGGGCGTGAGATGGCTCTTATAGAGTTGATATATGTTCTGGCCTAAATATCCAATCACTTCCAAAGTCTCCTATTGCGCCCCATCTCCACGATTCATCATCCAAAAGCTAAAATAATAAAAACGCTTAATAAATAATACTACTAATAAATGTAAAAAGAATACAACAGTGGGTATTCGCTAGGAGTTAAAGTATAATATACCAGGAATTAAATAATATGCGCCTAGATAATATATGTTCCGGCCCAACCACCAATATTACCCATTCGTGAATGGGCCGGCCCATTCACCAATGGGCCGGCCCAACCACCAATATTGCGATTGACGGTTGGGCC
>LMYD01000523.1:0-38135 GCA_001630595.1 Pseudogymnoascus sp. BL308 | reverse complement strand
GTCAGGTTGGGAGTAAAGTTGGGAGTCAAGTTGGGAGTAAGGCTGGCAGTGTGAGTGGGGCGGTAGCGGGAGGGGGGGAGAGGGAGGAAAATAGTGGCAGTAGTAGCCCCACGTGGTCGCCGACGGATTCGCCTATAGACAGTGATGGTGGGAAGGTAAAGCCCAGTTGGAGCGAGAGGATGAAGCGGAGAAGGATGAGGACCCAAAGGTGGCAGGAGAGGAAGGAGGATAGGAACGCGATGCCACCGGGGATGGTTTCCGGGACGCAGAGCGGGAGCGATAGGCCGTGGGGACGGCGGGCTATATTGAGAAGGGCGGTGCCCGAGATGGAGGGCGAGGGGGACGAGAGGAAGAAGAAGGGCGGGGGGTTCGTTACGATGGTGGATGCTAGTCCCGCGCCGATTAGGTTGCCTAGTTACGAGAAGGGTTCGAAGAAGGGGGAGGAAAGGGGTGAGAGGAAAGGGGAGGAGAAGGGAGAGGACGAGGGGAAGGAGGAGGAGAACGGAAAGGCGGAAGGAGAGGAGGAGGAATGGGAGGAGGGTGACGAGGAAGACGAGTGGGATGAGAACAGTTTGATACGGTTGTCCGACTGGTGGAGGCAGATGCTTGGGAAGGGTAAGGATCCTACCTGGCAGGAGCTGGACATGATGTCCGCCTTCCTGAGCGATCTATACGACGAAGAGACACCCTCCTTGGAGATGATCCTGACAACGCGGCTGCACAAGTTGCTTGAGGCGCTGATTAAATCAGTCAACGAGCAAGGGCAGCGCTATGAGGGGAAGAGATACCGCAAGGTCGCGCGCAAGGCAACCGAGGTAAGGGACAAGTGGATGCATGATCTTGGCGACGGGCTGTACGATATGCGGGCCGAGCGGCGGAAGATGCTTAGAGCCGAGAATGGGAGGCTATCGAGGATACATATGCGCCCGGTGGGTGAGCATAGCTCACGCTGGGTCGTGGAAGGGCACTGTATGGAGGAGGGCGTCGAGTTCGAGCCAGGAATGTAAGTTCTCGTTTCGCCAGAGAAATAACGGCAGCGGCTAACGTATTAGGTGGTGGCTCAACGACGCATGCGCCGAGCGCGACGGTATGCTGACGGATACGCGGGGCAACGTATCCGTGTCACCGCAGGCGGTCCCCGTGGTGACTCTGGCGTTCGGCGAGGAGATGCCAACGCAGAAGCCGACGATCACGCGGTTCACGCACAGCGGCCGCATAGATACGATGATGCTGCCTCTTATGCGGGCGCTCGACAAACGAGTGCAGGTGCTACGGCGGTATACGCTGAAGTCACGTCTAGCGCCCGAGGCGGGGTTACGGTACGATGGGTTCTATGATATCGTGCTGTATAGTTTGCAGCGGTTGTCGTGGGATGAGAGCGTCTTCAGAGTGGTGGTTGAATTTGAGAGGTGTATGGGACAGAGACCGATGGAGACGGTGTTAGCAGTGCCGACGCCGAGTATGCTGGACGACTGGGAGATTTATCTGGAGATCAAGGATGATAGCGTGAGGCGGAGCATAGGGGAAGCGTGGTATCGCGAGAGCGTGAGTAAGGAGAGAGAGGAGGAGAAAGATCGGTTGAGTTGGCATCAGGTACGCGCCTATGAGGATGCGAGAAGGGCAGAGGAGGATAAGAGGAGGGAGCGGGAAGAGGAGCGGCGGGCAGAGGAGGATGTGAGGAGGGCACTGGAGGATGAGAAGAGGAGGGCGCAAATGAAGAAGGCGGAGCGGGAGCTTCAGTATTTGGAGGAGCAGGAGAGGATAGAGGCTGAGAGAGCTGGCGAGGACGAGAGTGGTATTGTGGGGCGATAGGTTCCATGGGTAGAAAGAAGATGGCCCGGGAGATAACAAGAACCCTACAGTGTAATATACAGACAGTAGACCCAAATAGGAACTCTTTTCAACGGACTTCCTCTTCGTCGTGATCAACGACGTCTTTGTTAATAGTCAGAATCTTCGAGCGACGAGGATGTTCCAGACAACACGACTACCCCTGCGATACTGGAGCTAAATAGGATCCTCAAAGCTTTCCCCACTACATATTGAGCTCCCCTTGGGAAAATATCTCTTTGCAATGCACTGGGCTGCTAACGGAATTTTTTTACAGTACAATTTCATAGTTGTTAAGAGAGGTGTAGGGTCGCCAATCTCCCGTAGCCTCTACCCCACATTTCGGCTGGCGCAGAGAAAAATCATAAATCGGCGCTAGTACCAAACGGTGCTCCAACCACCATCAACTTGAGTCTATGCGGCTCATCAGGACCGCTCAATCACTCACGAACTCACCTTCCCGCACAGTCACTGGGATCTTTAATTGCTTAGCTGGGACACTGACACGTGGGGTAAATAGCCGACGCAATATGGGTCACGGGGCAGACGCGGCTAATGGGGCAGGCGAAGAGCATGCGCGCAAACGGGTGAGGCGCGAGGACGGGTTGGCAACAACAGCAGCACCGGTCATTGATCCTTCTGTGGCACATTCGAGCGTTAAAGGAGACATGGAAAAGAGCAAGATTGCGGAGTTGACTTCGAATGCTAGTCATAGCAGGGAGAGAGAGGTTGGGATTCTGCGATGGGTGAATGAGGAGAATGTCGGGTTTGAGGGCGTGCTGAAGCAGAGGTATGTGGATACTTTTTCATTGGGTTGATTCATGATTTGAAGGTTTTGGAAGCCATTTCTGAGGGGTTTCAATTATTGTTTGGATGATGCATCTATTTCAATCACGTGGATTTGAGCTGAGCATGTTCATGTTCAAACTTCATACCAGTGGCACAGTCATTTATGTTGACCCATTCGTCTATTTGCTTGAGTTTATGGCGATTTCACTTACTGACTATGAGCAAGATATACGGATTTCCTTGTGAATGAGATCACGCCTGACGGAAAGGTCATCCATCTCACCAACATCTACCCTCCAAAGCAAAACAAACAGCAGCAAGCCAAACCTGCTCAGCCACCAGCACCAAAGGAGCCTGTAGAGTCTGCGTCAGTCCCAACGACAACTGTGGCCGTCACTGAAGAAGTAGTTCCAGCTCCAGCACCTACAGCGGTAGAACCACCCGAGAAGTCAACTGCCGCAGAAACTCCTGGCAATGCAGCAGCTACTGCGGACTCGTTTGCCCTAGCACCTGAAGACGAGGTGCTGCTTGACAATTATTTTGGCGCCGATGTCAGGGAGCAGATTGTCAAGATGTACAAGAAAATCTTGGCAAAGCCGAACGAAAAGGCGGCCACTTACGGATCAGTTACTTCCGAGCCGATTCTGGACCGTGAGCTTCGCACGAAGCTGCACCACGTATGGCATTTTCCAAACCATCTATACGCACTAGAAGCTAATTGTGACACAGGATATGAGACGCATTTTCGACTCAAGGCTCGAGACCAACACTGACAAGGATGGGTTCATCAGGGTCTCCGCAGCACCAAAAGCTGGACCTAACAGAGGCGCACGCGGCGCTTCAAACCAGCAAACCCCACGTAATCAGCAGAAAGGAAAGCTCGGTTGGGCAGAACTCGGTGGCGAGCATCTCCACTTCTCCTTATTGAAGGAGAACAAGGACACTATGGAGGTCATCTCCTTCATATCTAGCCGTCTGGGAATGAAGCCGCGATCATTTGCATTTGCTGGCACCAAGGATAGGCGCGGAGTTACTGTTCAGCGAATCAGTGTTTTCCGCAAGAATGCTGAGCAAATTGCCCATTTGAACAGAGATATGTGGGGCTCAAAAATCGGCGACTACACATACGAGAAGCATGCACTTGAGCTCGGTGATCTGACTGGAAATGAGTTCCATATCACCCTTAGGGACTGCCAGTTTCCAGGCGCTGACAACCTAGACGACAAGGGCAAGCTTGCGCTTGCCAACAAGGTTGTTGGTGGTGCTGTCGAGTCTATCCAATCCCATGGATTCCTTAACTACTATGGGCTGCAGCGATTTGGTACATACCTCATTGGCACAGACGAAATCGGCAAGCTCATCCTCAAGAACGACTATAAGGGAGCTGTTGATGCTATCCTTAGCTTCAGCCCAGAGTGCCTCTCCGCTGGCCAGGATCCAGACTTTGTCACCTCAGACGGGAAGCCGCTGTCCAGAGATGACATTGCCAGAGCCAAGGCAATCGACATCTTCAGGACTACAGGCCGCGCCAAGGAGGCTTTGGACAAACTCCCAAGAAAATTCAGCGCCGAGTCGACGATTATTCGCCATCTCGAACGCGGAGATAGAAAGACGGATTATATGGGCGCGATTCTGCAGATAAACAGAAATCTCCGACTGATGTACGTGCACGCATATCAATCGCTGGTGTGGAACCACGCAGTCAGCGAACGCTGGGGCCAGTCTGGGGATAAGGTTGTCGAGGGCGATCTGGTCCTCGTGGAAGCCAATGCCGACAAGCCTGCAGTCGAGGAGCTCGACCAAAATGGAGAAGTCGTCATTCTTCCAGCAGCAGACGACACCGCCGTGAGCACAGACGACATGTTCCAGCGTGCGCGCCCCCTGTCGGCTGAAGAAGCCGCTTCGGGGAAGTTTTCAATCTTCGACATCGTCCTACCTACTCCTGGCTATGATATCGAGTACCCGATGAACGCCATTGGAGACTTTTACAAGTCTTTCATGGGCTCGGAGCGTGGTGGTGGCCTCGATCCAGCGAACATGCGACGTGCGCAGAAGGACTTCTCGCTGAGCGGGAGTTACAGGAAGATTATGGGCACAGTTGGCAACGATGTCACTTATGAAGTGAAGGCTTACACCGAAGATAATGAGCAGATGGTGGAGACGGATCTGGATCGCATCAATAAAGCTCGTGGACAGCCCAACCGCAACGCTGAGCCGAAGCATAGATATGCGGGCAAGGGGGTGTTTAGCAATACAGATGCAGTGGCTGGACAGAATGCTTGGACTGACTCGGCCAAGACTATCGCAGAGGGGGACAAAGCTATCGAGTCAGAGGCCGTTGCTAGTGCTGGTGATAAATCCAGTGCACCTGCTGTTCATGAGACGTTTATTCAGAAGGATGCTGGGAGTGGGGAGCAGACTGGAGTTAAGGAAACTGTCCTACTGCCCGGGAGCGCAGCAGCTGCTGCGAATGATACCACCATGGCCGAGGCTCCAGCTGCCACCACTATTACAGAGGACAAAAAGCGCGGAGCTGATGATATCACTGCAAATGACAACGAGGCTGTGGAAATGCGACGTAAGATTGCGGTTATTGTCAAATTCCAGCTTGGATCGAGCCAGTATGCGACTATGGCGTTGAGGGAGCTGATGAAGGAGGGGGGCGTGGTGACATATAAACCAGACTTCAGCAGCGGGCGTTAGGATCGGGTGTATAATAGAAAAATTCAAACTGTTGCGGCGGATGGGTGGCTACCAATAAATTAAAGCTAGAGGCATACAAAACGAACCTAGTCAATCTGACACAATTTCACAAATTTGAGCATTTCATCGACATATAAATCCGTCCCGGGATCAGTAAATATATTCAACTATCTGTATCTAAATCAAACAGGAGGACTTACATGCAAAAGCACCTGCTGCTCTGATCTTTGATCCCAAACTTATCCCTAAGCTCTCGTTTCATCTCCCGGGCCTCCCTCATGTCCCGGGTCTCCCTCCCACAACTCGAGCACCGAGTAAACTCTTCATAGTTCCGCGTGCTGCCTTCACACCAGATGCTGCGTCCGACCTTTGCCGACTTGTGCTCGGCGGTGGCGCACTTCTTCCTGTCGACCTTGACATGATTGCATAGAATATAGCGGACAGCCATCCGTCTGCACATTGTGAAAGACGCGGCCTGCGGATTGGTATACTTACTGTAGCTGGGTTGATCTGCGGCTAGTGGATCATCAGTGAGAGCGAGTGCTGCGTGTTTGGATAGGAGGGGATAATTGGGACATGAGGCCTCTTATGTAGGCAAATCATGAATGATAAATGATATTGTCCATGACGAAACGGTAACAGAGGAATGTGCTGTTACGAATAGGGTCGCCCGAAGTAAACAATAAAGCGTTTGAGAAAGCAGGGGAGTTTGTTTCGGATTTCGCTTTCAAGTCAGGGCAAGGACAATGACATTTAAGTCTATTTTAGGTGAATGCTCCAGGCGTCAATCAAGGAGAGTCATGTTTGCAAATCTTCCTTTTGACTCCAGGCTACCCGTCCCCTCGTTCTCGTTGTCTCACTTTCCTACCACCCCGGATAAAGAAGCAAATACCCATATATCCAAAGAAGTGCAACTAGGACGCTTTCCGAGCCTACTTGCATATCCAGCCGTGCCGGTGTGTCTGATAAACTAATATACATCAAAAGCGGTGGAGAAGGTCTAAATAAGGTTATACCCTGACGAAGTTTAGCGGCCCCAGTATTCGGCTTCAGCCTTCAAACCACTAATACCACTCGAGGTGGACGAGTATCATGGCCTAAACTCTCATTCCCTCCTTATAGCTAGTTTGGCCTTCGGCCAGAATAATGGCGGCCTCCCCATCACTTCATTCCTACAATTGTCAGCGCCTAAGTATCGTCTAGGCAGTGTGGCTCTATTTGCCCATTAACTGATTCGATGAGTCGGGCCGTCCATTCACAGCCCAAACCAACAAACAATTTTAAGAAGCTATTGTACTGTATACAGTCAGAATGCAGTCGGGGTTCCAGCGACTGCCAATGATGATTGTATCCCCTGGTCCTGAGAAAGCTGGGGCCAAGAAAAACAAATGCTGGTGATCACGGAGGGTCATCTCCCGTGATGGAAACAGGCAAGAACACCAACACGCACTATTCCATTACAGCATCCATCACCGATCTCTACCTCTCAAATGACCTTCAGCTGACAGGCATTCTTGCGTGTTATTTACTAGGACCTAGTAATGCAGCCTAACTGCTAATACCGAGAGGTAACCCCGCATAGGACGAGATTATGGGCATCCCAAATATGCACCTCAAGCTACCCCCCATAGCTTTTGGGGACGCCAGATGCGACCTTATGGCACTACCAGCTTGGATAAAAGGGATATTGCCTGTAGATATGCTTTAAATCCATGGATCACCTTGCTAGACGATCCTCCGGATGGTCCAATTTTCCGTCTCAGTACCACGCCAATGCGGGCTTCGAGAGCTCTTATAAGAGCTCTTCCCCAGGGTCCTGCAAAAAAAAATCTGTGTAGAGTGTAGAACTCAAGTGCAGGACTTTCAGTGTATTCCATAAGTGTGAGATATTTCGCTGCAATATGGCGCCGTCAATCTCACTCGTAGCGGTATCTGCTTTCTGTGCTAGCTTTGGATTCGCACAAGGCGCAAATGTACCAACACCCACTGCGCCAGGCGCTTTGAAGTTCAATGACCCCCCAGGGCAATCGACCAGGGTATACAATGTCTCTGCAGCAAAGACGATGCTCTCATACAAGTACACCAATGAAGAGCTAGCTATGCTATGGAACCAAGTCGGCAAGATCGAAGTAGGCCCGGTTACAACGACAGTCTCGCCAACTCCTGAGCCTACTGCCTATGCAAGACCGGGACTGTTTCACCCAGAGGTTTGTTTGGTGCCCAATTGCTCAGTTGTGGACTAAAGTTAATAGGTCCCAACTTACGAACCAACCCTCAATGCCTCCAAGCTGCCGGACGATTTCATGTGGGGCGTATCAGCCAGCTCCTATCAAATCGAGGGTGCGGCAAGGGATGAGGGTAAAGGGCCGTCAATCTGGGATCTTATATCTCACCGCGGGTACGGCAGTGTCGCAGATAATACCACAGGTGATATCGTGGCACAGCATTACTACCTGTACAAGCAGGACTTGGCGCGCATCGCCAATCTCGGAATCCCATACTTTTCACCATCTTTTTCATGGCCGCGGTTTTTCCCATTCGGTGCAGCCGGGTCTCCTGTCAATCAGGAAGGCGTGGCGCATTACGACGACGTAATCGCATCCATGGTAGATCTTGGAATCAAGCCTGTCATCACTCTCTTCCATTGGGATACCCCGCTGGCGCTTTTCAACTCCTACGGCGCCTGGACAAGCCCTGAAATCGTGGACGACTTTTTCAACTACGCCAAATTTGTGATTTCCCGCTATGATGATTATGTTCCAGTCTGGTTTACCTTTAATGAACGTCAGTACTGTTTCCATTGCCCGAAAAACCCAGTAACTGACAAATTGAATAGCTCAATACTGTAACTGGCAATACGCGTCGTACCCTGCTGGTAACGAGAAGGGAAATTATCCTGCATATCATGGTATTGAAGGTGGACTAGAGGCCCGCATTGCCTGCAGCCACTACACACTCCTCGCCCACGCCAAAGTTGCGAAGTGGTACCACGAAGAGTTCAAAGGCAAGGGACGTATCACCTTTAAGAACTCGGGTAACTACTATGCCCCTCTCGACGAGGCTTCGGAAGGCGATATCGACGCCGTAGCCAGGCAGTATGCCTTCAGCTTGGGCTGGTTTGGTGGCCCTTGGTCAGATGGCGATTATCCTGATATGCTGAAGGAAACCCTTGGGACCCTGCTACCAACTTTCACGAAGAAAGAGAAGGATATGATAAAGGGCAGTTGTGACTTCTATGCCATTGATGGATACACTGCATTCTTTGGTACGGAGCTCGAGGGTGGCTCGGCTGCCTGCGCGGCAAACAGCTCTGACCCGTCGTTCCCCGAATGCGCAGGCAGTTCGCAATTGGACCCAAGTGGCTTTCCAATTGGGCCGCAAGCGGATGCCGGCGTTAGCTGGTTGACCTCGACGCCAAAGGCCATGCGAGCTTTCTTGAATGTATTGACCAAAGAACTATTCCCCAGCGCCCCTGACATTGTTGTCTCTGAGTTTGGCTTCGCAGAGCCCAACGAAGGATTATCAACGGATCTCGGTTCGATACTGTGGGATTTGAGACGCGCAGATTATATGCAGTCCACGTTGGATAATATCCTAGCGGCAAAGGTTCAAGATGGTAAGATATTTTAGTGGCCAACAGCCGATCCAGTCGTGGCAGAAACTGACTCCCTCCAGGAGTAAATGTGACAGGCGCGTTCGGTTGGAGTATTGTTGACAACTTTGAGTGTAAGTTCTCTACTTCGTATATCGAGCCTATTGACGATGCTTCGTTCCCGTCCAACTAACGTCCCGATTCTTAGGGTTTGCTGGGTCATGTGTAAAGTTCGGTTTGCAGTATCTGAACTACGAAACTTTGGAGAGAGTCCCCAAAGCATCTACATTCCAGTTTGTAGATTGGTTCAAGAAATATGGAGGAGCGAAGTTCCCAGATAAAGCATAAATGGTATACACATGGCCGAAAGTGACAGGAAGTGACGGCGAAGAACCGTCGTTAATTGGGCTATGTAGAGCACAATAGATAATGGACACCTATGAACCTAGAGGCCGTTTATTTCAACAACGTACAGAGCTGTGGGCCGTCAACCCAACCGTTTGACGTGCGGGCGCCTGGGGCCTGATAATTGGCTTGCGGTGAATCCCAACATAAGAATGTACTCGAGGCTGTAAATGACTCTTACAATTTAGGCATTCCTCTGTGGAGAACATTCTCGGCCCAAACAAAAAACGACGAGGCCTGGAATCGCATTTCTAAAAGTTGGGTATTATTTAAAGAGTATTTCTTTTGTAAAAGTCCTGCTGTACCACCAATGATACGACAAATCCGGCCATGGAAGCGTCGATGACGTGAAATCTGGCGGGACTGTGCATTTGACGATCGGCATAAGGCCCTGCACGGCGTCCTTGCCGGGGAAGATCTCTTGTGTCCCGGCAGCAAAAGAAACCCTGTCCCTGGTCCAGGGAGTAGCTCCGGTCGCCCCGTAGACCCCTGGACCCCGGATGATCGTTGGCCCTGTATGCAGTCCAACCATCCCGACAGCCTTGAATTGTGACAGTAAGGCTCGAGACGGTGAAGGCTCCGGTCATATATCACCTTCGTTTCTCTCCCAAGACTTTATTGTTTTTAAGTTCTCCAATGCCGCGCAGAGTTCCTACATCTTTTCGGACGTTTAAATGGTACTGTACTAACACCCGTCTGCGTGTAGTTATTCATATAAAAGCCCTTTCAGAGAGCTTTGGGAATCCGCATCGGGAATCACATCCTGACTTTTTATGAACTTCTAAGGCTGGCACCAACAAAGATTATTTTGTTCACTTTAATCCTTGCCATAATAATCCTAGCAAGATTCTTCTTTATTCACTTCCTCGCACTCGATATATATTTAACCCACTTCATCGCAATGGCTGCCTCCTCACCAAAGTTCGATTCCGACGAAGAGTTCCAAAACGCCATCATGGAAAGCGCAGGTATTAAAGGAACGTCGAGCTCCCCGGGGCCCGCCTCCACCAAGAATGACGCTCACATCAGTCTCGTCAAGACCAGTGACAGTCCGGCGCCTTGGTGCGACGAATTTGAGAACATGATATCAGGCATGGAGTATGTCGAGTCCCTGACTCGGTACCCCGCAACCACAGCTGACGAAAACCAGTTTTGACGCCCGCAATTCCCCGGAAATGATGGAGCACAAATTCAGAATCATGCAACTCCTGCGCAAGTTCAACGACCCCGCGCGCCTCGACGAGCCCGGCATCAGTCTTGCGAAGCTCCGAAGCAGCGGCGCCGAGATACTCAAGCAAACACTTGGCAAAATTGGGAAGAACTCTGTCGTCGAGACACCCTTGTATGCCATCTTCGGCTGCAATACCTTCATCGGCTCAACCGTTTATGCAAATCACGGGTACGTTCCGTCCCCTCCTCCCCTCAGCACAAACCCCGGCCCGGCCCCTCACGCGGCCACCACCACCAACGCCGAGACATCCAACAGGACAAACTAACACAGCCCAGCCTCGCCATACATGACTCGGCTCCCGTCACAATCGGCGACCGCTGTCACATCGCTCCCAACGTAACCATCATTACAGAAAGCCACGGCGTCGACGTGGCGCCACGGCGTGCGGGGCTTCTCTACGCGCGCCCCGTCTCCATTGGCGACGACTGTTGGATCGGCACCAACGTTGTCATCCTGCCTGGTGTCGCGATCGGTAAGGGCTGCACGATTGGGTCATGCGCCGTGGTGTCGAAGAATATCCCTGACTTTTGTGTTGCGGCTGGTGTGCCGGCGAGGGTCATCAAGACGCTGGAGGATCCGGATGCGCTGGCGAATGGGTTCGAGGAGTAGGGCTGTTTGTTGGATCGTATGGCAAGGCTGATTTTGTTTTTTGGTTTTTGAGACATTTTTTGCGACTAAGGCGCTGTTGGGTGGGCTGTTGGGATTTTCCGCTTGGTTGGAGCAAGGGTGGGAGAACTGGAATGCGGGATGGGAATATAGACAACATCGCTCGGGCGGAATTTTGCAGTTAATTTAATATATCGATGATTTATTCAAATTGGGTGTACGTACACCCCTGGTGCCTGTCTATTCTCCAATACTATCCATCCCGTTCGCTGCGTATCATTATATCATAGCTCCGTGTCAGCCGACTGCGCGGCGTTGCAATACTTCCTCGTCCGTAGAAATCCCATTTCCAGCAGCCACTTTCTGGCATACAACCCCTCGGTGGTGATTCCGTCCTTCAATTTTCGGTGACGATCCCAGTGTGTCTTTTCCTTCTCGTTTAATTCTTCACCAGCTCTCCTCCTCTGCCAATCCCTTACTGCTTCTTCTTCTCCACCTTCGGCTCCTCAGACTTGTAAGTCCCGTGGAAGCGATCCAACCACCCCACCGTTCCGAAGTTGACCATAAACTTCTCATGATGCAGATCATGCATCGAGGCCAAATTTCCACCAAAGTCGTAACCGCTGTGCACCGTAACCGTCTCGAGGAGCACGTACGCGATGAACAACCACGCCGTAATGATGTGCGAGTTGATTAGCTGCGGCGGCAGCGACACGGGCAGGATGTTCGACACGAGGTGCTCGAAGGGATGAGCAAACTCGGCAGCCATTGCGACTGGTGCAACGAAGCGGTGATGGAACTTGTGAATCGGCACGTAGAAGCGCGGCTGGTGCAGCAAGCGGTGAGAGTAGTAAAAGATGACCTCGCGGATGGCGATGCAGATGACGAGATCGCGGACGATTTCAAAGGCCCCGGGCAGCGAGGTTTCAATGCGATAGGACGAGGTTTCTCCAAGGTAGGAGACTCCGAAGAGGAGACCGACGTGGAGGAGTGTGGCCATGACTTGGTTGCGCACGACGATGTAGAAGCAGTACCAGAGCTCCGGGGCATTGGCCTTGGGGGCCGGCTGGATTTTATGACGATGCGAGAAGGCGGGAAAGAAGAGATCGATGGATTGGTAGAATGCGCAAGGGATCCAGAAAAAGGCGAGCTGGATGAAGAGCGTACCGCAGATTTCCAGAGCCTGCGGGGAATATGCCTCCACGGTGGCTTGCCATCTTGGCTGGATGTTGATGGCGGAGAGCTGAGGCATTGCTGTTGAATTCGACATGGTGGCCGGTCGAGTTGAATAGTATCAAATGCGTTACAGCGACGACGAGCTTGTTACCTATTACCGACTTCCCGTCCCAATATACCGCGTTCGGAGCAATAAGTGAAATGGGGATTTCGGGGATGCCCCAAGAAACTTAAATACTTAAGCTCATTCCCCGCGGTGCCGACCAAGAGAACGCCGAAATCAATGGTGGCAATACCCCACCATTGGCGTCTCTTTATTCATCTTCACATGCATTTCTTGTTCTATCACAAGCGAATGATAGCGGCGCTATTTCTAGCGCCGCGTCGCGCCTGCCTCAGAGTCCCAACAAAATCGGGGAACGGAAAGAAACGCGGGGACGAAGCTCGCTTCCAATTGAAGCTCGCTTGCAGTTCTGATGCCCAAAGTTAATTTCTTCGTAGTGGGCGCACTCAGTTAAATATTTTTTTACGCCTAAAGCATACTATTTACGGCTGTGGCATTTTAGCCGTGGGATCTGCTGTAGGGATGTCTGTAGAGAGAGTATTGGCCACAGTTGATAGTCTACAGGAAAGAGCTCACCCTTGAAGAAATACGAATAGCAAACAGTACCCCGCGCGCATCTCCAAAATCCCCAACAGATAAAGCCCTGGTCATTGTTCCAGCATATGATTTGGAGATCGTTACTATGCTGGAGTCCTGGTCGCTTGGTACGCTCCAAGCACTCCGATTTCTCCAATTCCACATGCTGGATACCAGGGGTAAAATCATGTCATCGTTACAAAATACCCCACAACCGAGGCATGGGAGAACGTTAATCTACTACTCTAGCTATATGGCTTTCGATCTTGGCATCAGCCTTGCCAAACAGGGGACGTGGAGGTTCGTCTCCATCGTTGCTACGTCCAAAGATCTCTCTAAAATTGGTTGGTATTTCTCCAAATCATGTGACTTCACTGATGTTTGAGCATGAACTGCTCCCATCAGGAAACAAGTCCGATAGTTTACCAAGTCCAAATTCTAATATCTTTATAGCAAGTCTGTATTCTACTTTATATTCTAATCTGACTGTGTGCTGATCCGTAAGATATGCTAATTGACCATTCATTCCTGACAATAGTGTCATGTACCCATCATATAACTCCAATACCGCCGGTCTCCTATTGCATTCGATCCCACCGTTTCGCTAAATAACATAATTCTTCTCGTCTTTGACTCTTTCTGGAGGATCAAATCTCGTGGGCTCACTTAATATTAAAACACCAACGGACTCCGCTTCTTCTTTGCAAGCTCCCACACAGCTTCCGTCAATTTGGACGGTTCCAACCGTCTCATCGCGTCTGCATCTAGAAGTGGCTGGAAAGGGACAATGTCTGGCTTGCACACCGTTCCATTGACCGGCACGGCGCCCGTCTGGAAGTACTCCCTAATATGACCGGCAATGCACGTCGAGGGCGTCGAGAGAGTGGTATGCTTGGAGAGGTATGAGCGCACTTCCGTATTTATCGTTTGGGGGCATACTTACCCCGAATGAGTCAGAAACCAACACCGACGCATTTGCAAAGCCCTCTGCATTAATGTAGGCACTGCGAATGGGTGTCGCGTTATCGGCCACATTGCCAATAAAGAGGATGGGATGGCTGGTGTTCCCCTGGAAAGGGCCTGGACATTGTGTCAGAGATTTCTTATTACAGGTATTTTGAATCTCATACCTGCAAACCGCCATTTTGCTCGAACTCTCCAGCCAACGCAATTCATTCTCGTTATGACGTCGACGGAGCCTGACGCTTTGCTTGTGTCCATCAGTGTCTTGCTATATGCTTCTACGGCCTCTATTGAATCGTCTGTCTCGCCGCCGTCCGCACATAGGACAGCTCCAAATGCGTCAGGCGTGCTCTCCTTGAACACCGGATTGATTATTGGGCTGCTCAAAGGACAGTCACAAGATAGCGGTTTTTGTGATGCGCTATAATAGTTAATGAATTCAGCGCCGTCGCCCTTGTCGAGGGACGCAAGGATGCGAGCCAGAGTCGGGAACATTAAGGCGGGCAAGTACAATGAAGCGGATACGAGCTGCCTTACACTGGAGTAGTGTATCACCTCTGGTAAGTCCGCTATATGAAGCGTCAGAGGCGCAACAATTGGCTGGCGCCTGAGGCGTTCTAGGAGTGCGTCTAGGCGCTCTTCAATAGCTTCAGGGGTTGCTCTATAGAAGGCGCATCCGCTTGGTCCGGCCAAGTGACAGTATTTGTAAAAGCTGGCCATCACCTTGTCCGAGTCACTGGAAAAGGTCGTACTGTTATTAGCCATCCACTCCTTATAGTTGACATTCCCGTCATTCACCATCCGTTCCACCTTTTCAGGCCACAGAGCGGCAAATGTCCCACCGAGCATCGTGCCATAGCTGAAGCCCCAGTACTTCAGTTTCTCCTCTTCCATCTGCGTCAGGATCTCCAGCATGTCTCTCGCGACAGATGTGGTGCCGATGTAGCTCAGAACCCCGTGCTCTGCACCTTTTGGGTCAAGAGTGCCACCCATACTGCGCGCACAAGCGCCTGAACGCGCAGTAGCCCTCGCATAGGCATCGTAGATAACTCCGGGATGCGCATCCACGGCACCGACTTCCAAGAGCTGCCATATCCTCGCGCTCTGCTCACTTGGCCAGCACAGGATCTCCGGGGTTGAGACTCCAACTCCGCGCGGATCAAAGCTAATGAGGTCGTGGTTCGTCCCGATAATCTCCTGAAGGTGCTTTCCTCGATCCCTCATGGCAGCGACCCCAGAACCGCCAGGGCCACCAGGGTTGAAGAACACGGGGCCGCGGTAGTCATCGAGGTCCGTCGCTGGCAGGCGGATGATTGCTATAATGGCCCGAGCGTCATCTGAAGGGTCGAGCCAGTCAAGTGGTACATCGAGTTTGGCACAGTCGAAGTCGCCGAAGCATTTACGCCATGTGATGTTTCTGGAAGTAGGGATGTCATCCCAGTTGTCATCCGCCTCCGTGTCCGGCGCAAAGATGCGGCTGCCATGCAAGCTGAAGTGCAGCGCTGGAGTTTCCTTCTGCCCGAGAAATTGTAAAACTTGTGAGAATGCGAATACACCAACAGCTACCAGCAGCAGCGCCCTAATCCTAGTGAAAGTCCATGGAGGCGGTAATATCGATTTCGTCGTTTCGATAGATCTTAGCTCGGTCTCGCCCTCCGTATCCCCAGCTTTCCGCCCGTCTTGAATAGCCATTTGCTATCGTAATGTCGTACACAGCCCTTCACGTAGAGCTAAATACCTGGGCTTCACAGAATGAACCCCAAGGTATCCCAGGTCGGTTCCTGCATTTGTAGCAAACCCATGGTGCAGTCCTGAGCATCATACTGAAGTGGACGGCGAGGACCTTTTGTTGACCCTGTTTACTCCGTTGACTGCGCTCGGATCGGGAAGGTATGAGGGAGATCGGGGTGTTGTTCGAGTGTGGGGGGTGCTTGTCTTAGACCGCTATGCGATTAAGGATAGATAGGCGCGTTCGGGATAAAATAGGCAAATTAGAAGCAAGCGATTACATATCACAGCGGGTTGAGAACTCTAGTGTCCAGCTGAATAGATGCACGGGCATCGTCGTGATACCAGTGCAGGACCAGCGCCGAAAGTGCGGTGGGTCAGAATATGTATGTACTGTACTAAACTTTACAGTGCATTATTCAACCTGTGTAAATACTCAGAGAGCCGTTCTGGGAGGAAGAAACACAGAAAGACATAAATAACAAACCCAGCATAATCCGTCTTCGCACGTACAATATGCAGAATCCATGAACGACCACAATGTCGGTCGAGTGAGATGCTGGGCCGCAAGCTTCCAACGACTCTCGAGCCCAACATTTTGACGCGTAAGTCACAGCATCACGAGACACAACTGGACCTGCTGTGCATTGTTGCACATCACCAGTTAGGGTGTCCCCTGCACAAACCCGACATTTCAAAGTTTGCTTCAGAAATTTAATGCATAATACCGCTCCGAGTGCCTCTGTTTGCTTCGATCTGTCTGTGATTGTGAATATTTGGGCCTTTTTAGGGTCCAAACCCGGGGATCTTCCTCCAGGGTCCTTGTACCAGATCTCCAAGAGGGTCACTGGGCGCGGGATCTCAACCGCCGGGCCCGCCCCGCCGCGGCCCTGATTGTTGGCGCCGGCCCCATCATATCCCATCGTCGGTATTTGGGACGTGTGCCTGGCCCACGAAACTGGGTTTCTATCATCTTGGCTATGGTCTATCGATATCGAGCATATTATTACAATTCTAACTGTAAATTTGATTTAATTGGGCGTTCGGGATCTGTAATTTTGGTTGTACTGTACTGTACTGTACTGTATTACACTGACTGTGCTCTCAGCGTTGCGTTTGGACTGCTAGCAAATAGTACGAGCAGACTATGCCCAAATAGTTGGAGCCAATATTCGGATTTGCTGCCATTCAAACAAAAACCTATAAAAGGTTCAGTATATTAAATGCCAAATTCATTCGGTATCATTAGAATGTTCTTTCACAAGTGCGACTGCAAGTTACTCTCTCAACATATCTCTAGTCCACCACCATAAAAGGTCTCTAATTATCCTACTACCGTAACAGGTCTTCAGATATACCGTCCCCGAAACCGGCCTCCTACCTCGTTCTCCCCAGTCATTCTATCCCACGGCGCTCTTGGCCGACTGGGCATCATTATTGTACTATTCTCACGTGTCTCCTTGAATTCCATATGGTAGTTGCGCATCCACGTGTCCAAAGATGCAGCTATCAGTTTTAGGTGGTTGGCTCAGGGATCCACGGAGAAATTAGCTGTAATCATCGCATCCGATTATTCGCTCCGTGGAGCAGACAGCCGGGTCGGACGATTACACCCCATGGTGGGAAATTATTATTTTACGGATACAACAAATTTGGTACAGAAATAGTCGCGTGCATGCAGCAGCGGTAGATAAGTGCTGTATATAGCAATCGGACTAACGACGATCAATCGACAGTAGACTATATGCTGACTTGCAAACGACCATGAAACCTATTGGTTCAGCTGAAGCTTTCAGCTCGAAGCCAAGAAGCGGGGTAAGCTATGCAATGGAACCTAGCCCGGCATTTGAAAACATGGGTAGTACAGCTCCCGTAAGAACGGCTTATTTGCACTCTATCATCAGCGGCGTCCAGCCGCCAAGGTCTTTCCCCACCAACTTCCCCGCTTATCTCAGGATGCATTTTGGCTGCGCTGCAAGCTCAGTTCTTGGCGGCTAACCCTAAAGCTATTTGCATCTCGTTTTAGGTCTGTGCTAGCATTAGAAAGCAATTTTATATAGCTATTCTCTTCATTTTCCAACGACGTGCATTCAACAGGCCGTAACCGTCAACGCGTCCCTCCCTGTGCTCGTTCGGATGGAATCTCATTGCTGCTCTCGTGACCATTCCCTACGACTCATAAAAGCAACATCCATGCGTGCCCCTCGTTTCCTTCAGATCTTGCCGATTGAGTAACGCTGCAATCGCCCCGTTTGGCCCAAATGGCGTCGCGGGTGTAACCCCATCGTTTGTCTTCGTAACTACGGGAGGCTTAGCCGACTCATGACGCGTAGATGTCTGTCCACTGAGATAGCAATGAAGCATCCGATTGTACGAGGTCGGGCTAATATTTCTGATGATTATATTTCGTCGGTCTAACATTTCTGTTGATTACGCAGGAGCAGGGCTTAATCCATACGACGCACCTTGCAGAATATTCCCTCATTAAGCATACTTTAGGTCTATCCACCAGGATAGCATTTGCCAGTGAAGGAGTCGGTCGGCTTAACATTTCTTCTGATTATGCTGGAGCTGAAGTCAGGATCTGCAAGACACAACATGGTATTATGAGAATACAATACTATACATATGGGGTATACTAGCCAACATGGGAGAGGCATACCAATGGCTACAGTGATAAGGAGTATTGAGGCTCACCAATGTTTTCTTCGTATTCTCATAATAAAATGTATATTGAGGTCACAACCAGTCCATGGATTTACGTAATTTAGGAAGCGGAAAGCAGGGCTGTTACATTCCAAAGATAGCTTAAGGGTAATAAATCATGAGCTGAATGCGGGGTTCAGGAGAATGACGGGCTGTTGCAGCAGCCTCTCGGGAACTTGCCCAATATTCACTCAGCGGTCGAATATAAATAAGAGGTTGGAGTCCGCTTTAGAGCTTTGATTCAGAGAATCTCTATCAAGACAAAAACAAGTTCAATATCCAAAATCAAAGCACGTCTAAGCCTGATATCATATCTTCTATTGACAATGAAGCTCATCAAGCTCGCCTTTTTCCTCGTTCCCTTCTTCACCGCAGTATCTGCTGTTGCAGTCGCAGAGCCTGGTAAGCTCATTCCTAATAATCCACCTCTACCTTTCTCTTGCTAATAATCATCCAGCTGCCCCTGCGTTTGAAGCCAAAGTCAAGAAAGATGCAGATGCTGCCGGCACTGTAGAGGTCCGCCGCGAATTTGCGGAGGAAGGCAATCTCCAAAAGCGAGCTTGCACGAACAACGGCTGCACTTGCGCCAAGGGCACCGCACAGGGACAGTACTGCGGATACTGTAATTCTGTGACCGGGAAAGGAAGCGCAGATCTGTGGGGGGAGAACTCGTTTGAGTGTAACTCTTCGGGAGGCTGCTGCTTCTATGGGTACACTTCGCACTGTGCTGGCAGCAATTGGGATACTTGGTGTCCAAGATAAGCAGATAGAAATTTTCTGGGCACATATTGAGGGGGCAGCACTTTTGTTTTCTCATGGCAAGCACGCTCAGAGATTTTGACCGAGGTTCTCATATTTTGTATTTAAACTTGCAGACTTGTTGCAAGGGCCACTCTTTTAAATAGCAAATTTCAGCGGATGCCTTCGTTTCCTAGCGATATTTTTCGTATGTGAGAGTTCTGTAGGTTTTTTGGGGGATACGCGTTACGGCCCCTCAGCGCGTTGGTTCACCCGAGCGGGGATCTCATTGTTATAAGACGAATCTTCACCGGTGATATTTAATAACCATAGCGACTGAGTCTCATATTCTCGCAGCACACAGTGCAAAGGTTTTAAGATATATGCACAGCAGAACCCAAGAGAAGATATCGCGCGATTCCAGGGATTGAGATGGCATGTTTATTGTTTCAACGCATAAATTCGATTCAAAGCCCAGCCTCAATATTTCTGGCGTATTCGCAAGCGTGGCTTCCGCCAAATCGTATTTGGCCTCGTTTAAATCAAGGGGTATTTAGGTAACGAAGTACTTGTACATATATTAATACAGTATAATTTTTACCTATAGTTTCCAGAGTAATTATTTCTAAAGTCTCCCACTTCGGGGTAATAATGCCCCTTGTTCCGAATATGAGGTTACTTGACCGACAACGTTAGGGTACATGGGTTGACATAACTTCAAAGGCCGTTTTCTCAGCAATAAATACTATGCTAAAACTATAGATAAAAGATATGGCCTTGAGGTTATAAATAAATACTATCTCTATCTGCGTCAATTACCCCGGCCGCGGCTCCTTTTTGCCTTTGTTCTCACATTGGCAAACACCGGGTTAGGCACAGCCTCTTGGCTAAGATTTGGTAGCCTAGACGTATCGCATGAAACGCGAATTCCGTTGTCGTTTTTACTTCCGAGTGCCTCATACGTTGTGAATGTACACAATATTGCAATATCCTTCGATCCATTAACAGACAGTGTTGTTTGGGCTTTGAACCAATCGAAGCTTTCCGCGATGGAATCATTGTCCCGAATTATCATTGTCGAAACCAACAATGAGGCCAATTGTGAAAGGAACCAAGGAGCCCCAAAGAAATTTCCCCCCACCGAAACGATACAATGGGGTTATATTCTCTTTATTGCAAAAATGCATATATAGCCATGGAAAATCGAATTCTATCCGAATGACAAGCAACATCTCTTGAAAACAATAAAAAACCAGTAACCAAGTTACTTGATGCAAAAGCAAGCCGGACTCGCAACCAACGCAACAAGTAAAGATTTTTTTTTATCCATCCCGAGAATGACAACCCCACTAACCTTCGGCGTAGAACTGGAGTTCGCAGCCGCAGCCAACAACTATACTTATGACGACCCACATCCTTCCCACCCAGGCCGCATCCGCATTTGCCAAGAAGAGAATCGTCTCCTTTCCTATTCCGAGCAGCGTGCCACGGTCCACCAGGCAGTTTACCTCGCTCTACACGCCGCCGGCCTTCCAATGGAATTGGTCCCAAACTGCGATTACAAGACCTGGTTCGTGAGCGACGACATAACCGTCAATCCTCCGCACAATAATGCGCCCTGTAATAGCCTCGTCTACCGTTGGTATTCCAGTGAAGTCATCTCACCAGCTCTTTTTTTCTGCCCCGAGTCACTAACGCAAATCCGCGTCGCCTGCGCAACTATCACCACTCAATTCCGTGTCGCCGCCACAAGAACAACAGGGTTACATGTCCACGTCGGAGATGGCGGCAAAGGGTTCACTGCTGTTACGCTCCGTAACCTCATAGCTATACTCTGGGGGTTTGAGCCACAGCTACAGACGCTACATCCCTCTCATCGCCGCCGAGAAACTTGGTGTATGCCCTTACGTGACGATACAAATTACGCTTATTCTCATCCTAAATGGACCATTAGTACCTTTCTGGATGACCTCTTTAGCCCCGAGTTTCGGACAATTAAAGCGCTGCAGCGACAGTTTGACGTGTGTGCTGGAGATCGGTGTGCTGTTGATTTCTCCAACCTAGATGACCCTCGGGTCGTAATCAAGCAAACGATTGAGTTTAGGGCTCATCATGGGACACTGGATGGGGACGAAGTGGTCATGTGGGTTAAAACCGTGGTAGGACTTGTGCAGTGGGCGCGAGACGCTGATTCGAGTCAGCTTAAGTCCCTAATGGCGTATGCTGAAGCGGGAAATGATGAGTTTGGGGTAACAAACTTGTTGGAGATGCTGGGGTTGCCTGAGCAGGCGGAGTTTTACAACAAGCTGCATCCACTTGGAGTCGGCAGAGAGGATGATGGGAAAGAATATGAAATCCAGGATCTCGCAAGGCCAAGAGAAGACGTCTTGGAAGCGTTTGGGATTGGTAAGGATGGGGTGGCAACCAGGGAAAATTGGACGAAAGATCTTATTTTCGACGCAGATATTGAAGCCCAGAGCATCAAAGAGTAGGGGCAGAGGTAAGTAAGTGAACAGGTGAGTCATAGGTAATTTATTTCATTGTGCTTTCTCTCGTTTTATATTTTCCGCAGTTCCCAAGTAAAATAATTATTACATAAATATATTACTTAATTCGATAAGATCACCAGTAGGCAATTTTTTAAAGATACCTAGACATAGACATCGATTAAATGGTTTACTGCAATATCTGGCTCAACAAATTCTTAAATGAGTGTTATCTGTTTGCTAAGCGTCGCCATTACATCGTTCTCTCCTACCATCCTATCATTCCCAAGAGAGGCGCTTGTTGAAAGTATGCCTCCTATACCCGTCCACAACCCATTTTATTAAAGGTCCGCGGGCAAACCCAACAAATGCGATGTGGCAGCATTGTCTGTAGGTGCCCTGCAACAGGTCCAACATGGATGGGAGGCCGTGCCTTTATTGTTAGAGTACTACGTTCATGTTAGTATGTGAAGGTTATAGTATAAATAAGAGAGCAGGACCCATCCTCTTGGGCATGTAGGAGTATGCTGCCAGCAGACTCTCCAGCAAATATCCATAAGATGAGAATTAGTGTTTGCTGTAGATATATCGACAGTTTGGACGTCAACTGCAATCTCCTCTTCGTCAGGCGTGGAATCTATCGAAGGCGCAGCGCGACCACCTCGGCAACATCTCCAACAGTGCCTTGATGTACGCACAGGGCGCTGAATGACAGTCAGAATGTTAAACTAGGCACACAAGAGACATTATATAATGAAGAAAATTGTACCCATCTTCTAGGGCAGCGAGGTCGCCTACGATAGCAGCGGCGCCGACATATCGCATTTAACTCGCTGGTTTGCTCGTCGACTTCTGTTTCAGCTTCCATATCGTCTTCCATATCAACCTCCATTTCGGCTTCTATTTCCATTTCCATGTCACCTTCAATGTTGGATTCCATGTCTTCTCCGCTCGGTGTAGGAGCATCAACTTCATCCGATGTCGACGATCGGGATCGGCAACAGGTCCAGCAGCGGCCTCTTCTTCTGGAATGCTATGCATAAGTTAGAAATAATTGCACGGTACACTAGGAAAGGGACAGTACCCATCCACGAGGGCAATGTATCCTTCGAGGCGCGCAAATTCTCCAACAAATGTCTCTAAAAATAGAAGAAGCAGACACGGCCGGAGTTGTGTCACTGATTTGGATATTGATTTCAACTTCCTCTTTGTTAGGAGTAGGAGATATGGATGGGATCTCAGCCACATCTGCGGGTGCTTTGCAACAGGTCCAACATGGATAGGAGGCTGTGCCTTTATTGTTAGAGTACTACGTTCAAGTTAGTATGTGAAGGTTATAGTATGAGGAAGAGAGCAGGACCCATCCCCTTGGGCATCTAGGAGTACGAGGAAAGCAAACTGGCCAGCAATAGTCTTGAAAAGTAGCAGTCGTAGAGTCAGCTACACTTGTGTCACTAATCTTGATATTGATGTCAATCTCATCGTTGCTAGTCTTTCCGGCGATATCAGGAGATTGGGCACCATTGTCAAGACTTGTCTGGTGCTGTTGCGGCGGAGCAGCAACGATAACAGCTGCTAAGGCAGAGAAGACTACGAATACTTCAGCCTTCATCTTGATAGACAAAACTGTTGAAATGTGGTGTTTTTGGCAGTTTGTTGGGCTTGTACCCTTGGTTATTTTGGGAGTTCAGATAGTAGATCGTGGGGGAAGACAGGTAGTTATTATAGTTCTGAGGAGTTCAATATACGGGAGAGTCGGTTGATGGTTTCCGAAAGCCCTCATCGGCCCCATTACAGAGTGTAATAATAAAGTTAAATTGGTCCAATTTGCACTAGTAGGACAGGATAGCAGAACAGACATTCCATGCCAATAACAGCGTCCGTCTTCGTGTAAGTGGAACAGCAATTGTCGAACTGAATAGTTTCAGCTACTGATAAGAGGCGATCTTCGGGAGCACTGTCTACGATACAGATTCCTATGACCTAATAAAGAATGTTTCTCTCGCCCTCTTTGCCTTCTTTTTGGCTATTGCTTCTTGTAAGTGCAACCTGTCGTCCAACAATTACATGATAGTTGTCCTTATTGGAGGCCGTGGATCCTGTTGAGTAAAACGGGACATACAACGCCACATAACACAGCGATAGCTTCGTGAGATGTATAGGAGCGGGAAAGATAGGGCTAGACTTTCCGGAGCCATACCTGCGGCCCCAGTGAACTTAATCTACATACTCATGATAAGATCTCAAAATAAAACAAGCTTGTATCCAAACGATATTGTGATATAGTGACGACTCTCGCGATGATGCAAACAGTTAGGCCGTGTGATACAGCGGGCTGGCCATACGGGAAATATCCGTGTTACTGAGTCTGTGATAGCTGATTCTGTGGGGAACTGAATGCATAATTCGAAGGCCGAATCGTGGGGAACCCCTCATTTTCTGTGTTGCACAGGAGTGCAAGCTATCGATGTAGTCGTCGGCAGTTCAAGCCTCGTTCTATCTTTCAGCACTCATTATTCGGTCATGCTAACCATTGATCCAACTCTGCCGCAGGTGCAGTCATGACTGTTGTTTCCGTTGTCATCATCGTTAGCAGCAAGTACAGCTTATTTCAATTTATAGCCATGTGCTTGATGTTCGGGGTATTGACCGAGGGACGACGCAGGTGGAACCGTATCGGCCTCGAAGCAGCCGCAGGGCATGGTCGCGGAGAGTCGATTGGCTCAGGATCCTCCTCTTGTACTCGAATACCACCTTGAGAAATTTCTAATTTAATTAAGAAGAGTACAATTAGAAGACGCATTTGTGGGGAAGCTTGGGCCGTATCACCTTGCAGTAAAGGAAGTGGCGTTATTAAATTGAGGCTATCCTTAAAAACACCAAGCATAAGCATTGGCGCAGACTGTGCTTTGTTGCTTTATTTTGACTCACTGACCTGATTCTTTCCGCAGAGTGGATGTCATTGTTGCTATATTTTTCGGTATTTTTGGGGTTAGTAATGTCGACAGCAGCATGATTCATCAGCTTCGTAGTAATTTTTTACTCCCAAACTTCTGCTTTCCCCGACCTCCCATGCTTACACGTTGCACATGTTCCAATGTCACAGCTCAGATCTAAACGTTTCCAGATTCGTTGTCACATTCCTGCTACTTACTTCTGTGCATATGTGCACTTTTATGGTGTCGGCAGTGCAACATAGGCAGATCTTATGGGACCAAACATTTCACGCAAACATCTGTGGCGAGCCAATTTCTTCCGCATCAACATAGACCTCACCCGTCCGGGGTCATCTTCTCTATCTCGTAGATAGGTTCTCTGTCCTGAGTGCTCTCCTTGACAGCTAGAGGAGGTCCCGGATTTGTAACCTTTAGCAAACGGCATGCGGCCTCCTTCCCCCTCACGCAGACTGCATATGGCTAAACCAGGGGTAGTCATAAATCACTTGACCACTACCATAGCTCAGCCAGTGAGTTGGTTCGCAGGTGCATCTTCGACCGATCGCACAGCCCCATGCACAACGGCCCGGATGTTCCACATATCCGCACCGCCACCCCGCTGCTCAATCTCTGGAATCAACCCCAAAGTCGGCACAGAATCTGGGGATTCCCTTCGATGTTGTGTCCTGTTCGGTGTGTCGTGGAGCTTGGGGCTGCCATACATGTATAGTTAAGGAGGGATGGTTGGGCAAGATCTCAAAAGTTTTATGAGACAGGATAACGATAAGGTCCAGTGCGGACAGACGGCATTGTCCATACCGATTATGCAGCAACAGAATATAAAAACTTCTGAAGGATGGGATTCACTGTTTGAAGCGGGGGGCGCTGATGCGTACAACGAGTAACGAAAAAAAGGCCCTCGCGCCAATGGGAAAGGTTTAGAACCAACAAAGTTGCAGACAAAATGGAACCAGCGCAAGATTTTTGCAGCTGGATAAACTTACTGTGGTTCTCGAGCCACATCGCATCACATAATCCACATATTTGGCATCATAATTGAAATTGTGAAGCCCTTTGCATTCATGAAAGTACACCTAAGCAATCCTTGAATGCAATAATCTGATGCAGATCCACAACCAGACTTGCAAAAACACCATGCCCATACCCTCACATTTATTTCTTAGACGCAGCAGCCTCGTCAGCCTTGTCCTTCGCCCGCTTCTCACGCGCACCGGCGTATCTTTGCTTGCTCCTCGAGTCTCTGAGCTTTCTGTAAGCACCACCCTCAATGGCAGCTGGGACGTCGCTCTTCTTGATCTCGGTAACGGCAACGGTGGCGGCGTGGGGGAATGCGGCCTTGGTGCTCTTGGTGTACTCCTTCTGGGCGGCGGAGACCTCCTCCTTGGAGGCGTCACCGGCCTTGGCCTGGCCAGCCTTTCTTGGGAAAAGGATGAGGCGGGCGCGGTAAGCCTTGAGGCGCTCAACGTTCAGGGTGAGGGACTCGACGGAAAGGTTCTGGCGGCGGGTGTCGACGGAGATACCGATGGTGCGTGCAAGCTTGCGTGGGATGGCGGCCTCCTAAAATACAAATCAGATGTCTGGTCTTCTTCAACCCCCCGTTTGCACAGCAAAATTACCTTAAGCTCCTCAAGGGAGAAACCACGTCCGGCACGGACACGGCGGTTGTACTTGACAGTTGGGCAGCGGACAATGGGTCTCAGCTTGTCCACTGGGCGAGGGGCAACAGCGGCGGCCTTGGAGAGACGTGCATTGCGGCGTCTGAGCTTGCGACCTGGCTATTGTGGGTGTTAGATTCTTTCCTGAACTCGTTTTTCCTTCCCCCGATCTTGTTTCGGGCATCGCAAAGGGTGTGTATGTACCTGGTCGAAGTGAACGCGAACCCGACGCTGCCAATCCTTGCGGAAATCTATCCATCAACAGTCAGTACCTCCACCGTTCGAAGCGCGCAATATTGCTGATGGTGATCTTACGGTTGTGCGGGATCTGCTGGTTGTGCTTGATGGCCATTTTGGTATCAAGTCGTTGCCGTTGTCGTTGGTCGTTGTCTTCGTGGGAGTCTCAAGTCGGAGAAAGAGGGAGCCACAAATTCGTGAAATCTCGATTGTGTGCGCCCTAAGCGAGAAATTGCCCAAGCACAATTGATGCGGGCAAGAATTCACGTGCCGCTTTTAGAGCACGGACCCTCGAACTTTTCGATTTGGTCAATTTATTTGGCAGATCACGTGCTTGTACGTACAATTAGTGAAAAGTGTGAGAACTTCAGGTTCTCAGGCAGCAAAACATTGATTCACGCGCTAGCGAAAGTTTGCAGTGTTTGCACCTGCCGCATTTCCCGATTGAGACTCGCTTAGTTCCTGCCAGTTCAGTATAAATATCTGGCCTCCCCCCTTCGTCAAACCTCTTCTTTTCTTCTTCATACTTACCTTGTGATGGCCAGGATGCTCATGAATATCCTCGGCCCTAATGCGAGAGCTCCATTGCACATCGGGGACTCAAGCATCGGCCAATATCCTTCGGGGTCTTGGATCGCGGAATTTTTGATTGCACTCCCTTTGGGAACCCTTTTCATTGAGATCATGGCCTGGCGCCATGGCTTGAAGAAGAGTTCGATCTATCTCCAACATGTAAATCAGTCGTGCAAAACTGTTGTAACAGAGCCAAACAAATTGTGCTTTTGTTCTCCGGAATATATGCAGTAGGGCTTTGTACAATCTCGAGCGTTCAATTATTATGATTATAAATAGAATTGTGGTTGTGATATATCCGCCGTACTCTCGAACGTTTTGAGACATAGTAGCATTCCTTGTCCTCACCAAAGAACTAGAACATTCGTCGCATTTAGGAGCCTTTCGGAGTTATATCCTGGCATGTCAGGTCCCTCAGCTGAACAAATTGAGTTGTCCCTGGCCCAATCAAGGTTCCGTCCTATCTGTCGCCTGTGTCGTAGAAATGCGGACAAGGGCAGGCGGCATCTGAAGTATGCTCGCTGGCATCCCATGACGTTGCCGTTCTACCCCGCATCCCAATTCTCCTCTGGAGCTCGCACGACCAGATGCCCAAATCCAATTCCAGATCTCGCTATAACTTCTAGTATTTCATATGCAGGTTTTTATATTATGCCATTACCAGGCGACTCGGGTTTACTACAGTTTGAGGTCAAATACAGTACCAATAGCTCAGTCTTGGATGGTTCGTGATTTCTGTCCCGCGAGGCTGAGAAGAGGGGTACGAGAGCTACATACACAAACAACAGACTTCACTATAGAAATGCCACAGAGACTGCGAGATAAGGTGACTATTGTATATTGGTAGTCGAGGTAATAATAGAGGAAGACCTGTTTAAATAAGCCAGATTTCTCTGTCCTGGAATATAAAATGTATATTAGGAGATTTAATATTATTTGCACCAATTTAAAACCTTTCTCTTGACCGATATGAACGACACCGTAAGATTCTCCCAACTATAGACGCCAAACCATTTGAGTATAAACAGATACGTGATCAGAAGCAGACGAAGCTCACCATTTAGGCTGTAGCCGTAGCATTGAATGGGTGCAAGCTCCGAATATGAAGTTCATGCGTTGTCATGATTCCCCACACGTGATAGGATATATATCGTCACCCCGCACACCGCCGCACTCAACACAGTCTTCCCTTATCCCACCATCAAACACCCTCATACCCTCATACCTCCTGCATTACCGCAAAAATGCCCGTCGGAATCAAAACCGTGAGCTGCGCTGTCCCTGTTACACATCTGGACAACTGGCTAACCGTTTCCAGCCGTCGAACCAAATCAAACTTACCAACGTTTCGTTGGTGCGACTCAAGAAAGGCAAGAAGCGCTTCGAGATCGCCTGCTACAAGAACAAAGTGCTCGAATGGCGCAACGGCATCGAAAAGAACCTCGATGAGGTCCTACAAATCCCGAACGTCTTCGTGAACGTGTCGAAGGGCGAGACGGCGAAGAAGGAAGACCTGGCGAAGGCGTTCGGCAAGGACGTGAAGCTGGATGACATTATCTTGGAGATTTTAAACAAGGGCGAGCAGCAGGTTGGCGAGAAGGAGCGCGCAGCACAGCTTGAGCGTGTCCACAATGAGATTGTTGATATTGTGGCGGGAAAGCTGGTCGACCCGAAGACAAAGAAGGTGTATACTACTGGGATGATCGAAAAGGCACTGGATATGGTCAGTGCTGCAGGATCGCAGGAGAGGCAAGAGAAGAATGCTGCCCCAGCGGAGGCCGCTGCTGAGGGGGAAGAGAAGAAGCATCTGCCAACGTGGACTGGAGTCAATGCTACGAAGAGCGCAAAGAGTCAGGCCCTGGAGGCTATCAAGGCCCTGGTGGCAAGGCAACCCATACCAGTTGAGAGGGCCAGGATGAGCCTACGGATTACATGTCCGATGAAGGAGCTTAAGAACACATTGAAGGGCCAGAAGATTGATGGAGAGGGTGGAGAGAGGAAGATGACGGTTAAGGATAAGATTCTGGAACTGGTTGAGCAGATCGAGAGGCAAGAAGTCACCGGGAGTGAGTGGGAGCTTGTCGGTTTCGTAGAGCCAGGAGCATACAAGCTCCTGGGTGATCTAATCGGGGGCGAGACAAAGGGTGCTGGTAGGATCGAGGTTTTGGATATGGCAGTTAAGCATGAAGATTGAAGGGTTGATGAAGCGGGTGGCCAAGAGGAAGGTGAGGGATACGGTTCGACCGCCCCATGGCTTCGATGCGATGTATTCATGGAGGCTGAGCAGCTGTCATATTCTGAAAGAAGCCAAGGATGGGAGACCCAGGCAGGAGAGTCTGGGCAAGCCCCAGGAATCCCTCTCGAAACAACTCGTGTGGAGGGAGAGGTTTAAATAGTTAAGCGGAAGACAGAATCCGAACAAGATATCCCCGTACTGTATTTCATTCGGCTTGGCTGAAAGCAGCATTGTACTCCGTATTGCTGGAATACGGAACCGAGTGAACGGTCCCTAATCTACTCCAGCTATTCAATTCGTCAGTTACTGAAAGGTTATGCCAAAGGAATAGGTTCCAGCATCCTTTACTACAGGAATCAAGTAACTAATGCACTAATTATAACCCTCTACAATTAAAAGTCTTAATTTCCATTACAGTTGCTGTAATCACTGTAGGCCATATTTGGGGATTGTTCACTCGGGTCGGAGATATGCCTGAATAGCGGCACGTGATGTCTATCCTAGGCAAAGATACAGCTTACGTCATTTCCCGGATAAGGCCTGAGGAGTCGTGCAACCTGGCAGGGCCACCGTCGTGCTAGCGTAGCGATAGCAACGACGCTACTCGTCACACAGTCATTCAGGCACCGCCCACCGCCCACTTGCCCCATCGCCCATCATCGCCACTACCGAGTGCGTATACCTTCCCCAACCTCACCACCCACCATTCCCAACAACATCAATCGTCAAACCATTATTGATACAGACGATGAAATTCCTTGCCACTACCGCCCTCATCGGCGCTGCGACCGCTGCTGTTGCTCCTCAACAGCATGTCTTCAAGAACCCGCTCAACCAGGAGCCGATTGTCGGTGACTCTAAGGCTTCACCTTCATGGAGCTCATTGCTCGGCCCGCTGGCGGAGAGCATGAACAACATGGGCGCTGAGGCCAAGGCCGTCTGGGATGAAGTGACGATGCTGTTCCCCGAGCAGATGAGCAAGGCAAACTTCCTGTCGTCTCCGAAGCCAAGCAAGAAGAGGCCGGATAGCACGTGGGACTACATCGTGAAGGGCGCAGACATCCAAAGCGTTAAGATAACAAATGAGAACGGCGAGGAAGAGAGAGCTATTGATGGCCACCTCGAATCGTACAATCTGAGAGCTAAGAACGTTGACCCAAAGAAACTGGGCGTTGATACTGTGAAACAGTACAGCGGCTATTTGGATGACGAGGAGAACGACAAGCATCTCTTCTACTGTAAGCTCCAGACAACCTAAATACACGAATCTTGACTAACAATACTAGGGTTCTTTGAGTCTCGCAATGATCCGGTCAACGACCCCGTCGTTCTCTGGCTCAACGGCGGCCCAGGCTGCTCATCCCTCACTGGTCTCTTCCTTGAGCTTGGCCCATCATCCATCGATAAGGACCTCAAGCTTCACAACAACCCATACTCTTGGAATGCCAATGCATCTGTCATCTTCCTCGACCAGCCCGTCAACGTCGGTTACTCCTACAGCGGCGGCTCTGTCAGCAATACCGTTGCCGCAGGAAAGGACGTATACGCACTCCTCACTCTCTTCTTCGAGCAATTCCCGCAGTACGCGAAGCAGGACTTCCACATTGCTGGAGAGTCATATGCCGGACACTACATCCCAGTTTTCACCTCCGAGATTCTCTCGCACAAGAAGCGCAACATCAACTTGAAGTCCGTGCTCATCGGCAATGGCTTGACTGATGGCTTGACCCAATACGAGTACTACAGGCCCATGGCTTGCGGTGATGGTGGCTGGCCAGCTGTTCTTGAGGAGAGCGAGTGCCAATCTATGGACAACTCTCTTGCTCGCTGCCAGTCTCTGATTGAAAGCTGCTACCAAAGCGAGAGCGTCTGGTCTTGCGTCCCTGCTAGCATCTACTGTAACAACGCGATGATGGGCCCCTACCAGCGCACCGGACAGAACGTGTACGACGTACGCAGCAAGTGCGAGGACAGCTCTAACCTGTGCTACTCTGCCCTCGGGTGGATCTCTGAGTTCCTCAACAAGAAGGACGTACAGGCCGAACTTGGTGTCGAGGTCTCTTCGTACGACTCGTGCAACTTTGACATCAACCGCAACTTCCTGTTCCAGGGTGACTGGATGAAGCCTTTCCACCGCCTGGTCCCAAGCATCCTCGAGGAGATCCCAGTGCTCATCTACGCTGGTGACACCGACTTCATCTGCAACTGGCTCGGTAACCGCGCCTGGACTGATAAGCTCGAGTGGAAGGGCCACAAGGACTACAAGTCTGCTGACACGAAGGATCTTAAGATGGGCGAGGAGAAGACCGGTACTGTCAAGTCGAGCGGGAACCTCACATTCATGAGGATCTTCGCTGCTGGACACATGGTGCCAATGAACCAGCCCGAGCCCAGCTTGGATTTTTTCAACAGGTGGATCGGTGGTGAGTGGTTCAACAACTAAGTTGGTGTGGACCATAGATAGTCGATTTGGTTTTTGAAGGTGTTGGTGATTTAGGATATTTTGGACATAACATGATTTGCATTATTTTATAAATTACATCGTCTACCGCCATTATCATTTGAGCATAGTTGTTGAACTGTATTGCGACTGCCGCCTTGCCGTCAATATTTAGTTTAGCCCTTGGTGAATGACCAATCACGTGATGCACAATATACTGTCAAAAATGTATTTACAGTATAGCATAGTAAACACTCTAGTTAATCGGATACGATTTTCAAATAGACTTTTAGTTTCGGATCTCACCCGAGCTGGCCTGCTTATCACCTCCAATGCTGTTTCATCTAGCCATTGCTAATAGTCGGCGAAACCTCTCCTCGGTGGCAAATACTAAATTTATTTGCGTGGTGCTTGAAAAATAGAGAACATATGAAAGCTATTACAAATGGTTAGAGTCGCCAAAATACGTTAGCAAGTAACCCGGGGACAGTTGCACACAGCAGGGCAGCCAATCCAGCGAACGGAAGAGTTGATCACTGGTCTGAAGCCCACAATTCCATCTGCGCGCAAACAGAACCACAATCACATAGAACACAAGGGAACCGGTTGTTTTTTAATTGTTTTCAGATTGACACAGCGAGGTAGAGGACACCCATATCCCAGCGTCTGCTGAGGAGCGATACACCAGCATAAAAACGCGTGCAAGCCCTTGCAATGCTATACTCCGCCCTCCCAATCCATCCCAAACCCAGAACGATGCGCTTAACCTCCCTTCTTCTTGGAGACACCGACGGTGCGGCCCCTGCGACCGGTGGTCTTGGAGTGCTGTCCACGGACACGGAGACCCCAGTAGTGACGGAGACCACGGTGAGCGCGGATCTTCTTCAGGCGCTCGAGATCGTCACGGAGCTTGGAGTCGACGTTGTTGGCCAGGACCTGGTAGTCCTTGCCGTCCACGATATCGCGTTGTCTGTTGAGGAACCAGGCGGGGATCTTGTATTGCGTGGGGTTCTGGATGATGGTGACGATGCGCTCGAGCTCTTCCGAGGTGAGTTCTCCGGCACTATTGATTCAATTAGTTTCCTTGTCTTCTTTTCCGTCTAGTCCATTGCGCTCTTGAGGCTGTGGACTGCATTGGGGAATGCATACCGCTTGTTGAGATCAACATCAGCCTTCTTGCAGACCAAGTTGGAGTAACGGCGTCCGACACCCTTGATCTTGGTCAAGGCGTACATGACCTTTTGCTTTCCCTCGACATTGGTGTTTAGAAGTCGCAGGATGAACTGGAAGTTCGACTTCTCGGCCGATACGAGAGACATGATGGCGACTGTTGTGGTGAAGTCGCTGCCGCTATCGAATCTTGCCAGAGGAAATGTCGTAAAAGCTCTCGACGCGAAGAAGTGTGCGGACTAACCCTTAGCGTGGATTAAACAAGCGAGGTCATGTGACCACTACCTGGAGAGTTTCGATCATTGAGGCGATCGCGAGGTGGGAGAACATCGAACACCCCATCAAGATCACCGTTTGAAATACTAAAATATTTCCGAGCGTAGCCGGCGCTTGGTTTGGTTCGATTCGTGCTCACAATGATGCTATTACCAATTTCTGGTCATGATACATCTGGGACCTGCCTGTTATATCCACGGGTATCAACCCAGTCCTTCATCTGGAGTCTGGGATGACAGTTTTGGGATCTTGCTTCCGGATCCGAATGAACCCATGCGCCGGCATGAATTACGATGGCGATTTCCATATGTCGGATCGCATCATTGGCCTGTGGGCTTGCGTTGGTGGTGATTCTGTCCATTAACATGAACAACGGAGTTGCGCTGCGCCCCAAACCATCGGGAGGGCATTGTTCTGGCTTCGGATCATAGAACATTGTGCTAGCAGTATGTAGTATTTCATTTTTTTACGGATTGCATTGCAGTTTCAAGGGCAATCATACCTTTACCGTTGCAGATTTGCCTTGAGGCTCATCCAAACAGCTCCTGTCGCAAACATGGTCTCAGGCTGGGTCAAGGGTGTTTGCTTGAAAACTGTCAAAGTTACACCCACATAAGTCGGGACTACTCTCATTACGGCCCTGGATGATTGATTTTTGTCAATAATATCTGTTTTTTTGAGCAGATATCAAGAAGGTCAAGCTTTTTGGCGCCAAGGTATCGTTATGGCCACCACATCGGCCATGGTGACGCTCCTCTACAATTCGTTTTCTTAACCGTATCAATGATCAATTCCTTTGCGAGCAGGCAAGTGAATGCTCAAGGAGATTATATCAAACTATTTTCTTAAAATTGTCTACAATGAGATATTTCGGTGTTGGAAACAGAACAAAAATTCTGTGAGGTGTCAAACCGGTATCGACCCCACTTCACCAACGGGCGCTTAGACGTCACCGACATCATGCCAGTCGACCCCTTGACTGTGATATTCCCCCCGACATTTTCTTCACTGTGAACACCTTCCAAAATTCCCAACCCCACGCAATAAGCTTAATCACAGTGGTAAAAAAAACTTGGCGCGTGCTTCATCATCCTTGCAAGGAGACGGCGTCTGCCGTTGTCAGGCTGGGACGGAAGACAACCCATCCGTCTAGGCATCGTCGATTCCGAGGGCATCCGGGGAAATATGATATATGAAGTAACAGGCTTCCTCAACTTTTGGTAATGCAACAAACAGGACCTCAATCTTTGACAGCAGCTTAATTCCTGCACGCACACACTCACTTCTATTGTTCAGCGCGCTGGTAGCCATCTTATAATTTTACTTACTTAATTGCTTGTTCTCATTTCATCCTCTCTCAATAATACTTTATTGTTTTTACCGCCAACCATAAATATGCTCTTCAACACCGCCGCAGCTTTGCTGAGCCTTGCTGCTCTGGTTTCCTGTGGTATGTCTCATCGGTTGGCCCATGCTGGATATATGTTAACACCTTGTAGCACCCCGTCCTGAGTCTGGACTCAGCGCGCGCACCCCTGGAAGGCATTTGCATTCGCGCCATGTTCAGTCACTTGATCCCCGAGCTGTGATCGTGGCTGTTGGTGGCGACGATAATAACAGGGATGACCGAGATGACCGCGATGGCCGCGGTGGCCGCGGTGACCGCGACAGGGACAACCGGAACAGGGACGACGTCAACAACGTCATCATCTCCACTACTATCATTCAGCTTTCGGAGACGCAGCGACAGCAAGAGGCTGCCCTCATCGTGGTCATCCAAGAGCAAGTCCGTCGGCGCAGCGGCAGGGATTTTGAGCTGCGGGAGCAGAAGGACCGTATCCGCAGGAACCACTACAGGAACCAGAACCGCAATGCTGTTAGTTTTCCATCTTCCCCCTACCGAACCCCAAGACAATAGCTAACAAATCAGAACACCATCATCGTCGTCGTGACAGAGGTTGTTGACGAGCGCGACAACGAACGGCGATCACGCTACATGTCTCGCCGGATCCGCGCCGAAAACAACCAAGCAACCGACGTGACCATCATAATTGCCGACTCCGCGATCACCCTCTCTTCCGGGGACGGCCTGTCCAACGGCATTGCCGGGACCGCGCAGCCCACTGCCGTGCTTGACGGCGCGGCGTCTGCGGCGTCGGCAGCGGCGCTGGCGGCTATCCAGACGGTCGACCCGAACGCGCCGTTCCTCCAGACGAACCGCACGGTGCTGGCGCCGGCTGGCGAGGCGTTCCCGAGCTACGCTGGAGTGGAGCTCGATCCTGCGAGGATTGTGGAGGAGGGCGCGGAGGGGGTTGTGGTCAGTGCTGTTTAGGGCTGCTCCTCTGAGAGCACAGGCCCGTTCTCTTACCTTGTCTTGACTTGCTTCATGGCCTCTCCCTGCCCTGCGCTGCCTTGCAGCGCCGCGTGGTAGGAAGGGGTTGTGTGCGGGGTTGAGGGGGTGGAGATTGGATTGGGGGGGGATGGGGAGATTGGAGAGATGGAAGCGGCGTTGGCGTTGGGTTGGGTTAGATGGTGTGCGGTTGATTGCTTTTCGGTAGATTCTCGGGGGGCCGCTGGCTTGATGGTTGATCCATCATCGGTCTGGTTGCCGTGGTGCGGGCCAGGTAGCCCATCTACGTATCGCGTGCATATCTCACTACTATACCATCCCATAACCCAAGTCAGCCCATCTCCGTATCGCGTGCATATCTCACTACTATACCATCTCATAACCCAACTCAACACTTTGCAATTGCAATAGCCCCTTGCTTGCGCCATACCTGCCCTAGACCCTTCCTTCCCACCTCCCCATGCCGCTCCTCTCCCCATGTCTCACCTGTCAGAAACAACCTCTCACATCTCACATGGTCCCCCCCCCCGCACCCCCGTCCGGCACGACAACGACCCGGCGCGCCGCCCCGCGCACAACTAGCATTATGGGATGGATGGGGGGCTCGTCTGGGCGTTCATGCGATGCGATGTGACGCTGTGTTTGGCACTGGAGGGGGGATCGGACGGGGGACCGTGCGGTGGGGGCGTGCGCGGGAGGGTGGTCATGTGATGGTTGTGGTGGTGTTGGTGGTGATCTGGGGGGGGGGAGGGGAAGTAGGGTCGTATTGGGGGGTCTGTGCGATTGGATGGGATGGGTAATTTGGAATGGAGATATGTTGGAAATGGTGGGAGTAACTGTGTGGTGGATTTGGGACCGGGGAAAATCTATCAAAAAACAATCGGGGCTGCAGAGCTCAATTCACCACTTTATCAAGCCTCTTTGACTTTCATGACATTTTGGCATGGGCGTTCATACGATATAATGCTGTGTTTGGCACTAGCGCCTGTTGTGAGAGTGGACGATATGACCGATATCTGTATGGGAGTAGAGTTTTGATAACAACAGTAGTGTGCGACAGCTAGAACGACATGACAGCAGGGGCGTGCGGAAACAAGAACTACTCAACAGTGGCAGATGTATGGTGACAAAGAGTAAATTTGAGAACCCGGCGGAGAACTCGGAGTCCGCCCTGAGAGAATTGTCTCGGGCAGTGGCATGAAGTTGTTCCATCTTCGTATAATGAGGCAGGCTATGTTTGATTGGCTTTATCGCTTGGATCTTCTCGGACACGCATGTCACTGTCAAAGTTATATCTCTTTCTGTTGGTGGGAGAGCTGTCTATTTTTTTTATTTTCCATACAAATATTTTTATATATATATTCGGGTAGGGTAAATTTAATATTTTTTGTCCGATTTATTAAAATTATCAATAATATATTATGATAATCTCTTTTATTAATCTAGGGGAGTTGGGAACGTAATGGGTAATGGAAGGTATATTGAACGGGGAAGGGTGAGGATGAGAAGAGCAGAGCAAATAAGTTACAGATGGAGATGCGCAGCAGCATCCACGAACCTGGAATTTTCCAAACTGGATTTCAAATTAACAGCATAGATCCAGTACAGCATATGTGTGCAGTTGACTCTCTCTATCACCACACACCCTTCTCACCGTCGGTATCCTTTCTCACCACCGCTGATTTCCTACCACCGCTCTTCTTTCTCACCACGGCGGCTTTCGGTGGTGCACGAGTAGCCAAGAGGTTCTCATCAGCAGTAATGCTACTCAAAACTTTCTTCTGCCATTAACGAAGACAAGTTGCTGTTGACACATTAATTCCTCCGTGGTATTGGAGAAACTCTTGGTGTTAGTTCTAAGGATATGGGCTTCCAATCAATAATAATCATTTCGACCTTTAGATTAAACGGGCAATGCCTCGTACTTGTCTGATCACTATTTAAGATGGGTGGTGGTGGTGTATAATCTAGTTGCCCGTTCTCTAGTTGAGTTAAATAAAAGAACCAGCAAGGTGCCACCTAACAGAGACTGAAGAGTGACTGCAGATGATAGATAATAGCAGCCGCAGTAACTGAAATTCAAGTAAAGTCGTTCAACCACCCAGGGCTATAATCAATAAGCCATCCACTACCAAATGGAACCAAAGATAACGGCTCCATACCTCCAAACCACCACCATAAATGTGCCAAGACACATACCACTGACTGTTTCAAACCACCTAGGATAGTGATGTATGATCCAGTTGCCCGTTGTCGCTATCGACGTCAGTCCCAAGATCGCCCTTCCCCTCACCATCATCACTGATATCACAACCACTCACCCACCACCCACACACCCCAAACCGTTGATCCCTCCCGTCCCTCCTCCGCCCATCTCCACAATAAACCAGTGAACCGCCCTCCCGTCATCGCCATCATTGCACCCGACCCATCACGTGATCGTCCCCATCCACCCCCTCCCCATCTTCCAGCTTCCTGCTCCTATCTCACACCGGTCCCTCCCTCAAGGTCTCACATCTCAGCTCCCCACCCTAGCCCAGCGCACCTCCCCATCCCCGTACCTGCGCTCAGGCCGTCCACCAACAACGCCTCCCCTCGACGGGCAAGGAGCCGGGTAAAATGAATAGAGAGCGGGGCCATGTGACTGG
>LMYD01000520.1:0-48470 GCA_001630595.1 Pseudogymnoascus sp. BL308 | reverse complement strand
GCCTCGGCAAACACCATGACAGCCCTCGCTCGCTGTCGATAGGGGGGTCCCCCAATGGCGCGCTGCTATCCCACTCTGCGTTAGTAGGTCGATGGTCTATAAATTGCGAGAAGCCAACGCGACGCCATCTTTCTGCATCGGTGTCGGTCCCCAGGCTGGATACTGTGGAGTACGCCCGGCGCTAGAGGGACGCAGGACCGATTGGAAATCCCCCACTCTATGCCTTTCTTGAACGAACTGCTCTCTCCCCCTGGTTTGGTTTGTCTATAGTGCAGATGCATCGAGGCGCGTACGTACAAAAAGTGGGGGTCCTCCCCCGCTGCCATCGGGGGGCTGTCCAGTTACAGTCGTTAAATTGGGGTGATAGTGGGGGGGACAAGGGGGGAGGAGAGATCGCGATGGGCTGGGGGGCTGTCAAGCGGGCGGGCGATCAGGGTGGGTGTGGGTTTGTCTTCCTGGTTTGTTGATGGGGCGGGTTTAATTGTTGCTGTAAGAGTAGTATGGATGTATGGAGCTGTACAGTAGTATGGATAGAGTGGTAATCTACACCAACGACCCCATCGCTCCATCGAGGCCATCACGGTTTAGGAAGGGATGAGAGGATTGATTTGAGTTTCCCATCGGTGCTGGGACGTGCGTTGCGTTCGTCGCCGATGCGGGTATGGTGTCGCCGATGCGATGGGGATATTGCCGATGCGATGAGCTGAGCTGAGCTGGGGTTATCCTCATTCTGGCATCTATGGCGAGATTTGATGCGTGTATCCTGTACTGTACTGTACGTACTCACTCACTCACTCTATTCAATGTCAACGGACCGAGCGAGATTAAACTGACTCTCGCTTCACGACTCCCCATCCATCTACTCCTGTCTGTACCTGAACCCTCACCTTCGCTTGCACGAGGCTGACTGAACCGCCCTGATCCAGACAGGAACGCCGCCCAAGACAGACGGCGAGATAGACGAGACATCCGGATGCGGAAAGACACATTCCTTCCTTCCCTCGCCCATTCCTTCCTCTCTCTCACTCAATCAGTCAGGTATCCCAGACACACCCAACAAAGCCAGCCAGCCGCCATCCACGCTGACCTGACCCGGTCGCTCCATCCGACACCCCCAATCCGAATCCCAATCCCACATCCCAGACACAGACAGACGCAAGGCGCGCAGGCGCAGGAGGGACGCCATGGGAAGGAAGGAGAGGGTGTCTCATCTGCACTGCACTGCGCTGCAGCTCGTCTGGGAAGGGGAGGTAAGTATAGTAAGTATGTAAGCTGCATCTGCACCGAAGGCGTTCGTTCCCGAGGGGCGAAGGGTGGTTGGATCCACTGGGGCGCGTTGATGGGGGGTTGATGGCGGGATTTGGGGGGGGTTGATGGGGAGGGAGTTCTATGTAACACTTCTAACATTTTCTAACACACTACGTGCAGTATGATACCGGTGCTTGGTGGTTGTGGTGGTGGCATTGTCGCATATCATGGCTGTGTCGATCCATCAAGACCACCATCGAATTTGACAAACAGCACATACATACAGTACAGTACACCCAGTACAATACTGCGCCATCAACGAATAACCCCAAGCCTTCCATCACCTGCATCGTCTTGTTCCAATACATCCAACGCCATCGCTCCTGATGGGTAAAATGGCGTAGGTTCTGACACCATCCGTCGCCGCTGGGACCAGTGAGACTGCACATACCATACTCAGCCCACGCACCCACGCCATCGTTCGTGGCAGCAGCCAATTAGGCGTCCTTCCAGTTCAGTTCCAGAGTACCGTGTCGTGTCGTGTCGTGTCGTAAAGTAGAGTAAACCATCCCAAACCGAAATCTGCAGCATCCCATCCCACCACCTAAACCCATCCCAGGGTCACCACTACTGCAGACAGGACAGGACAGGACAGGTCAGGACAGGACGCCTCGAACGCCATCGAACGCCATCGACGTGGGTGAGCGAGGCACTAACACGCATTCACTCGCATGCGCGTCATCCCCCTGCCCTGTCCTGCGTCGTCCTCACCCCGGTCTGCCCTTCCCTATACCCTGACCCTGACCCGCAAGGACAGCGATCGGGGCTTGTCCTCTTTCAGGCAGCTGCTGGCCATTGTTCGCTGTGGAGAGTGTGTGAGTGGCTTGCTGGGCTGGGGTTGGGGTGGTTATACGATATACGTCCTTGGCTTGGATGCGGGATACATACTGTGTTGTGTATTCTTGGATTCGGGCGTGGGTAGGGGAGGGTGTATCAGGTCGTTCGTACGGTATGCGCAGTTTGCCGAGGCGGCGACGACGGCGGCGGGAGGCAGGGAGGGAGGGAGGGATGGGTGCGCTGGGATGGGATGGGTACGGGTACGGATATAGGAGAGGGAGCGTCGGTCGTCTCCCTGGTGTACTGTACGTACTCCCGCCGGCCGGCGAACTACTGTACGCAGGGCCCTCCGGGAGCGCGGACGAATACTGTACGTACATTACGAAGACGAAAGCGACGTACTCGGCGGCGGCGGGTAGGCAAGGCCCGTGATCGACGACCGCGCGCGCGCGCCCGTCCTTTGTCCGTGCAGCAAGCTGGTGGGTGTAGTGTGGCGAGACGAGGCGAGACGAGACGGCGGCACGGGACGGAAGTAGTCCTATAGGGGAGGGATATAGGGGACTTGACGCACGGGTGAGGGTGGCGAATAACGACGAATTTTGTGTCGCATTTCCAAGGGAAAAAAAAAAATGTTTGTTGGATCGGGTGGGGTTGTGTGTATATTAGATAAGTGGGAATTATTGAGTGGCGATAGGGAGGGTGTGAGGGAAATGTTGAATGTTGGGGGGTGAGGAGGGTGAGGAGGGGAGGGTGAGGAGGGTACACGATGTAAGGGGCGAGGAGTGTCATGAGACACCTGGCTGTATCGACAACTATCGATATCGGCGGCAGAGGCGTGGCTGGCTAGAGTAGATGATGTGCGCCGCGCACTGCACGAACAATCAATCGGATATGGCGGAATACCGGCAGAGCTCCATCATTCATCTACCCCCATCCCATCAACGTCGCCGTCGCCATCGCCAACAATAAAAGTTTGGGCAAATTAATTAAATCGTTCGATTAATATATATCCCCCCCCCCCACTGAAAATATATATACGTATGAGTAAATTAATTACCCCCACTCTCACATTATCTATGACATGATAAGCTCAACCTCTCAATCCTGCTGTGCTCCTACACAAGTTTAGGAGAGGGAGGGAAAACCTGTTCCTTGTCCTTGTCCTTACGTGTGTTGTGTTGCGTGGTGCGTGGTTGTGTGATACCTTGGGGGGTTTGGCGGGTGTTGCGGATAGAGTGGGAGGAGATGGTCAAGACTTTCTCAACCTGTCTGACTACTTGGTCTGTGTGGAGGGATGTGGCAGCAGGTGTGGCGGGTGCTTATGTGAGTGCATCGCCACACCTGTAGTTGTGCGCGAAGCGTAGATGAACCTCCCATCTGTGCGCTTTCGGCATGTCGGCCGCTGTGAGGGCGGCCAACACTCTCCTCACTCCCCTCGCCCATCTCCTCCCCTTTGTTAAAGTGCCTGCCTAAGGCTGTCTGGCGGCGTGTGGCAGCATGTGGTAGGCGGCACCGCCACACGCTGAAAATTGCGCACAAGCGCACTCAAAGTGACGCCTGTGCGCACCTTCGGTGTATAGACAGGCCGGCTCCTGTGAAAGCAGCCTTGCCGCCTACCCCCCCCTAGCCAGCCTTGTCACCTCCCTTTGTAGTCTTACAGCTGCTAGTCGAAGGCTGTGGCCGCAGGTGGCAGTGCCTGCCGCCACACGCCGAAAAACGCGCACAAGCGCACGCTATGCGACGCTTGTGCGCGTTGTCGGCAGGATGTTAATCCGCCCCTCACCTCCCACCTACTAACCAGCCGGCCGCCTCACAGCGGCCGACACACCGAAATGTGCGCACAAGCGCACCCTTAGTGGCGCTTGTGCGCATTTTCAGCGTAACGTGAATCTGCCGCTGTGAGCAGCCTAAGGCTGGCGCTCACAGCGGCAGACACCGAGCAATGCGCACAAGCGCATAGTAAACAGCGCTTGTGCGCAATTTCGGTGAGCTGGCGGCCAGCTGCCCTAGGCCACCCTCACAGCGGCTGACACCGAGCAATGCGCACAAGCGCATAATAAATTGCGCTTGTGTGCATTCTTGGCACTGTCGCTGTGCACCACCAGCCTTGCCCCCACAGCCTTGCCCCCACAGCCTCCCCCTCTCTCCTTAGCCTTAGGCAAGCTCTGCCGCCAACTGCTAGGCCGCCCTCACAGCGGCCGACACCGAGAAATGCGCACAAGCGCATCCTATATGGCGCTTGTGCGCAATTTCGGTGCTGTCGGCCGCTATGCACCGCCAGCCTCGTCTCCCTGCCCATCTCAGCCTTCCCTCTGCCTCCTACCAGCCTTGCACTACCTAGCAAGGCTGGTGCACCGCCACACCCTTGAAAGTGCGCAAAATTGTGCGCTAGGCAACAATTCTGCGCACTTCTCAGGGAGTCGGCCGCTGTGAGCTGCAGGGCGGCAAGCTCTCAGCAAAGCGACAGCCCTTTGCCGCCTCTCCCTCCCCCTTCTAGCCCTTTGCCGCCTTAGACCAGCTTTGTTAGCTGGTCTAAGGCTGTGTGTGTGGCGGCACATGTGTGGTGTGCACCGCCACACACTGAAATGTGCGCAAATCCAGCGCCTAGCGTTTGGATTTGCGCATATTTTGGTGAGTCGGCAGCTATGCCGCCTTGCACAGCTGCCGACAAATGATTCCACTGTCTCCCTCCTCTCCCTCTCCCTGCCGCCTCCTAGCCACTGCTCTGTGGCGGTGTAGCACTCACGTGAGTTGCTGCACCGCCACACGCCGAAAAATGCGCCAGTTCCTATGAACTTGCGCACATTTCGGCGTGTCGGCTGGTGTGCCGCCCACAGCACACCAAGCACGTGCTCTCCCCTCCCTATATTCCCCCTCTCCTCTCTCCCCTTCCCCTTCTCCCCTCCCGCCTCACGTGAGGCGCCGCTCCTGCACCGCCACACGCCGAAAAGTGCGCAAAATCGTGCGCCTTGCACTGATTTTGCGCACTTTCGGCGTGTCGGCTGCTGTGAGCGGAGCGGCAGCTCACAGTACGCTAAACACCCCCTCTACCTCCCTTCTCTCCTTCTATAGGTCCGCTTGTCTTGAGCAGCAAACCCCTTGTTCATTTTGCGCATGTAGCGCCTACAGCATGGGGAGTTGCGCGTTCTCGGTGTCTGCTGCTGTGAGGCGGCAGAAGGTTTCTCCGGAATGCGCAAGGAGTGCTCAGAGGAGCTCTCCTTGCGCACTTCTCAGCGTCAGCTGAAGTGAGCAGCAGGATGATTCCCTGCCACTACTCACAGCTAGCTAGGTTAAAGTATCTACTCTTCAATCTATGCAATCGTTGCACTCTCTACAATAATTTGCACAAACTACCCAGACAATAATCCAAGCCTACACACAACAAGTCCACAGCAAGGGACTTGTGCCAGCTCGGATTAACCTACAGGCGATTTCGCGCAACGAATGCACACGAAGCGACTCTTGCGCGCAAAATCGGTGGTGAGTTTCTCCGCGGCACTGCTTTGTAGGGCACTGGCTAAGACAAAGCAGAGTATCTATCATTTACTTCGTATATGCGTGCCTGCAAGACAAAACATCTCATCCTCCTCCCACGCGCTCGCATAGTCCCTCTGTTCCGCAGCGGCAGCAGCGGCACGCCGTATAATCCACTGGCGCAGTACGACTGGGTAAGACAAAGCAAAGCACCTATCACATCTACGGCACCAACCACATCCGCATATAGGCGAGACAAGACATCTCACCCTCCCCTCCCACCTCCCACGCGCCCTCCCCCTCCCTCCCTCCCTCCCGTCCCATCGCATCCCCCCCACAAACGGCAGCGGCAACACCGGCAAAACGCACAGTCCCCAATCTATCCCAACCCGTCCTGTCTCTCGCTCTCAAACACCTCCCCTCTCGACTCGCGTATTTCTGCTGCTTCGAGAGCGTGTCTTGGCACTGTGTCTGAGCGCGGCGTGGCTATGTCGCGCCCCTCTCCTCCCGTCTTGGAGAGGGGAGGGGGAGGGGAGCTAGGGAGGTAGTGATGTTTAGCTTGGGAGAGGGACGGCTTGGCTAGCTGGGGGGGAGGGTAAATGATGTGAATGAGGACGCGGGGTAGGTGATTGGGATGGGTGCACGGTGCGGATGGTGGTGCTGGCTGGGATGAAGAGGAGGAGGATCGATGGAGGGATGGGAGGGGAGTTCCTCGGAGTGAGCGAGGATTGTGGGGAGGAAGTGGGGGGAGGGAGGTGAAGATTGGTAAGTGTTGTGGGTTAGTGTTTGTAGTGTTAGTAGTGTTAGTAGCGTTTCGTTAGTCGTGTTAGCAGCTTTTAGTAGTGTTAGTAGCGGCATCACAACTGTGGAGGAGCAAACAGCAGCACAGCAACTCCAGCCGGGCTAGTGCACGAATCGACCTGGGGAACTGTGGAGAAGTAATTATAAACTGTCACCGCGGCATCTGAAACGGGCGTATGTACTAGAGGATTGTGGGGAACGCGATTTCTCATCAAACTCGCCAAAGTACTGTGTGGGGTATGTTGGCGCAGACATGCGTTGGTCAGTTTGATGAGGTGGATTGGATGCTTGCGACTGATCGCTGATCGCTCTCCTGGTGGCCCCCTTGGCGTGGTATGTGCGGCATATGAGCTGGGGGGAAAGAAAGCTAGATGTTGGGGATGCGTGGTGTGATGCATGACATGGCTTGCTGCCGCAGATTACCCAGGTGGCCGACGACGACGAGCTTGGATGGGCGAGCTGCATGACAGGCGTGCAGTCGGTAGCTCGGCCGTCGCGCTGGGTTGGTGGCTTGAGGACGACGACGAGGGTGATCACCACTTTGCGACGTTGGTGATCACGGGGATAGCCGTGGGATGGGGAGGGGCGGCAGGTGGGAGTTGCTTTTTTGGTACGCCACCACTATAGCCACGCACTGCTGCATTGATAGTTGATTGATGTGTGGAGTGAGGGACGGGACAGCGACTCCTACCCTATAGCATGGTGGTATCGGCAGTTCAAACAGAGTGACATTCTCTCTCCCCACACAGATCATACAGTCGTCGCCGTTGCGATCCCCAACACCACCACGGCATCTACCGTCTGCACCGTCTGCACCTCCCCAAGAAGAAAACAAATTCAATACTCCTCCCTCCCTCGCCTCCTGCACGCACGGCACGCATAATAACAAAATACCCGACCGACCGGCTGACAGACACAAAGGCTGACTGTGTAACAAGCCCCCGCCGATCCCCCTTCCCTCCCGAGACAAACGGCCTCCCCCCATCACCACACACACACACCCCTCACCGTCCGCATCGAGCGCCCTACAGGACCTGAAGCTGACAGGCGATCCAGCCGCTGCGTCGTACAGAAAACGCCCCTAAGCTTACCCACGGCTCATTCCACGACCCACCGTCGCACAACAGCCCCCCGCCCCTATTCCAGCCCTCCACTGCCTGGTCCAAAACCAGCAGCAGGTGCGTGGCACAACCACCACCGCCGTCCCAGGTTACTCCCACCACACCCCCCATGGGACTGTCGCACAGCGCACGACGCTCGGCCTATCACATCATCCCCGACGCGATGGCGCCTGGACCGGTCCCAAGATCCAAATTCGCCGGCGCAGCGTGGCGTCGCGCTCCCGCCTTCGGGGTCCTGGGCCCAGAGCTCACCGTGCTACGACCCAGAGGCCAGGGAGGGGGGATGTGACGAGCTGCCATAGCGCTGTGACGAGTGTGATGGCGCCGCGACGGGTGATGTGATGGGATAGCGGCGTGACCGAGCGGTGCATGTACCTACATCCCAACGGCGCTGCGCGCGGGAATGCTATAATCCCCACATACATGTTGTCGGTTCGTTCCAGTAATCTTAAAAGTCTCACTCACGACCGGCCGGGCGCCTCGAGCGCGTGGCCCTTCCTCGCTCGGGTCAGTCAGTCACCGGTGCCGTAGTCGTGGGCGCGGTGGGTGAGCACGAACCCGTGTCTCGGGAGGGAGGGAGGTGCTCGGATCTATATACGGTATACGATGCGTGGGAGCTGTCAGTTGTCACATTTTCAATTTTATTTCTCTGTCACAAGTCATGCTGCACCGCCCCCAAGCCGTCCCGTCCGTTCCCCACGTTTTCGGGGTCGTGAGAGTCGGTGTCTTGCAGGTGTAGGGCGNATGGCGGGCAGACAGGCAACCGAGGGGGGCGGAGGGGGGAGCACGTTTTCGGGGTCACATCTCATATTCCCAGCTCGGGAGGACACGTGTTTTGTCGGCCGTTTTCGGTGGGTGGTGGGATATGATATATCATATTTTTGTGTTTTGGGCGATGGGAAGGGCCATGTATTACACGTTTTCGGAGCCTGTATGGGGGGTTTGGGCTATCACATATCATATTCCCAAGGGAAGACACGTTTTTGGCGGCCGTATTCGGGGTACGGGTTGCCATATATGCCATATATCACATTACTTTTTGGCCATGGCACGGTAGGACACGTCTTTGAAGGCCGTATTTGGGGTTTGGGCTATCACATTTCACATTCTTTCGTGGGCGGCAAGGGAAAGACACGTTTTTTTATGTTCGGCCGTTTTCGGGGGTACTTGGGCGCTGCCTGTTCTGTCATATCTCGCAAAAAGGTTATGTCTCTTCTGCGGTCTCTTCTGCAGGAAGACACGTTGTAGGCGTCTCTCCCTGCGTCGTTGGTATCACATCTCTCTTTCTTAACCCCTCGGTTGGAGGGGTGAACACGTTTCTAGGCAGACATCCAAGAGCTCAGTTCATCCTAACCACCCCCTCTCTCGTTGGAATTCTGCATTTGTCACCACCTCACCCCCTTACTTCCCCAGCTCCCCCTACCTCACGGCGTCCCCAAGCTGGGGTTGCTCGGTAACAACTTCACGTTGTTGGGAGCACCACCCTAACACCAACCCCTTACTTCCCTCGACGCTGCTACGGCGTCCCGGTGAAGGCCCGCTACGGCGGTATTTTCTCATTCGAGGTAGGCGTGCATTCCTGTATCCCCTATCCTGGGAGTGAAAAACACGTTTTGGGCGTTCGGAGAGCTCGGTAAGGCATCGCTATCACTATCACACCCTTTTCATTCACCGGTGTTGGGATCGGCAAGCGCCTTACCCCCCTTACTTCATGAAGCGCCCGTTACTTACGGCGTCCCGGGACTCGGTAAGCTCACATATACCAACCGATTTCTGCTCCTGTTACGGCCGTTACGGCGGTATTTCCTCGTTCAGGACGTGCGTGCATTCCTGTACCCCCCTTTTTCGCGGGAGGAAAACCACGTTCTGGGCGTTCGGATAGGTCGGTAAGGTAGCTCTATCACCATCACATCCGTTCCTTCTCTATTTGTCCCGATCATCGCCACAACATCTCCCCCTTACCTCCCTCGACGCCCGTTAACGGCGTCCCGGGATCCGGTAAGCATACAACCTGAAATCCCTCCTGCAATTAGGACCCATCACGGCGGTATTTCCCCGTTCGAGGCAGGCGTGCATTCCTGTCCCCCCTTCTTCCGCGAGGAAAAACACGCTTTGGGCGTTCGGATGCTCGGTAAGGTATTACTATCACTATCACACTTTTTTATGTCCGCCGTTGTTGGGATCAGCAAGCTCCTACACCCCTTACATCCAAACGCACGTTACGGCGTCCCGGTCCTCGGAAACGGTGATGAGCCGGTGCGGCGGTGTACTGCCTTGTTCGGGGCGTGCGTGCGTTCTTTCTCTATCTGCGGCAGGACACGTTGTAGGGGCTTCGGGTCACTATCACATCCGTTTCTTCTGCATTTTATCCAGATCGTCGCCCCAACATCGGTCCCTTACTTCGTGTGGCGCCCGTTATGGCGTTTCGGTGAGGAGCCGTTGGGGCGGTGGTGTTGCCTCGTTCGGGGAGCCCGCTACCCGCGTCTTCGAGATTCCCCCTGTCGTTACCCGCGGGACGACACGTTCTAGGAGCCCTGGAGCCCTGGGCTCGGTACCACTATCACACTATTATTTCCGGATTTGTCAAGATCGTCGACCCAGCGTTTGCCACCAACTTCAGGGGCTAGAAATTTAACGCATAATTATGCAAAAAAAAAAACATACAACAGTGGGTATTCGCTGGTGGTCACCCACCCAACTACTAATCCACCGATCTCAAGCTTGTGTATGGCAGAGCGGACGGGATGCCCAATTCTCTTGAGTCTATGGTCGTATGTGACAGTTAGAGAAGCGTTACGGGATAAGTACTGCTATGCGGGGTTGTGAAGCCTTGCTTCCTGGGCGGCAGTTGAGGCGGCCGGGAGGGAGAGCGTCACATTTCACATTCACATCGGTCTATTCACGCTTTATCCTTGTCGTGGAGATGCGGCGCTGCGGCTGTATTGCCCTGTTCAAGTGCACTTGCGTTCTTGTGCTCCTTTTTTGCTGCAGGACGACACGTCGTGAGCCTCTGGGACTTAGTACGACTCTGCCATTATTACGATCATCGTGTCCCCTCTGCCTTACTTCCGCCGACCGAAGCACTCGATGTTCACTCCTTGTCCTGCGGCGGGAACCCGTTGCGGCGGTATTGCCTCCTCCCTTACCTTCCGCAAGAAAAATTCCACGTTTTATCCTCCGTACCACCGGGATTCAACAACCCCCCTTCCCCACTTGCCTCCCGCAACGCCCATTACGGCGTCCCGTTGCTTGTCATCCATTCTGCGGCACCGTCCCGTTACGGCGGTACCCACCCCGAGGGGAGGACAGAGTCTCATATCTCGCGTTTTTTTTTTACCTGTCGCTACCCGTCGGACGACACGTTCTGGGTGTTCCGCTCGCGGTGTCACGTCGAGTTTGTGGGGACCGTCGGTGTTCCCCTAGGGAGTGCCAGTTTGGGTGTTCCGAAGCGCGGGATTCCCGTTTCTGTTCTTCTGATTTCTTTCTTTCTTTTTGGTTTAGATTTGAGATATTCGGCGTTTGTCAGCGGCGATATCGACGCGTGTTTTTTTTTTGCCCCTTGCTTTACTCAATAGATCGGTTTGTGCGGTGTTCTGTGATGCTGCATTTACAACGGTGGTGTCTCGTTCTAATTGTCCCCGGGTTGGTCAGATCGCAAATTCCATCCCATCCCATCCCATCGGACTATTTGTGCTTACGATTGTCCCCATCACAACACGTTTTCGGTGTCGTCCGCAGAGCGGCTATCACATTTCACAAGTCCATAGGCTTTTCCTCCTGCGGGACGTCATGTTCTGGGCGTCCCGGCCGCCGCAGGGGTATTACATCACATCTCTCATCATTTTCAGATCTACAATTGTTGAGATCGACAGGTCCTATTCATCCAAAGGTTGGTGTAACATCTCTTTTCTTGATTTCTGCGATTTTAACCATCGCCACTCCATCTAGCCCTTACGTCCTGCAGCGCACATTCTAGCATCGAGGGCGAGGTAGGGATCTCGCCTGCTGATTTTACTTTGCAGCTATGCCTCGTTGCGGTGGTTCTTATGTCCCCGTGGGGGGTTCGTATAGAGAGGTAGGGCCTATAGTTGCAGCGGTACTCCCTCGTTCAGGATATACGTGCATTTATCTGTCTCTTCTGCAGGACGACACGTTCTGGGCGTCACGTCCGCAGTTAGTACCACTTCTAGCATTTCTATTATTTTATGCATCTACCCTAATTAATATATGTAGGGTGTATGCTACCTCCTACCCCCCCATTCCTCGATTAGTACCCAGGGTGGCGAGGAGGATTTGTAAGATACTGCATGCACTCCCATCCCATTATAGCGGTAGTCCCGCATCTGGGGTGTGGTGAGGTTGGTAAGCTGCTGCATGCAAGTCATGCATGCAGGGCGACTTTTGGGGATGGGGATGCTGGGAGGGGCTCGGTGTCTCAGTTAGTCTTGTGCTGTATGTAAGTCTCGGATAGCTGCTTGGTTCTTCGGTGTGGCCGAGGTGTAGGGTAAGCCGGCGGGGGAGGGAGGGGAGGGGTTCGGGTNGGGAGGGGAAAAGGGAGAGGGGGGTTACGTGGGGAAAATGGGGTGGGCTTCGAAAAGGGGGAGGGAGGAGTCACGTGTGGAAAAGGGGGTGGGGCTTTGAAAAAGGGGTGGGTTTTGGAAAAAGGGGCAAGTGGCTCACTACGATACATGGGATACGTTCATCGCGTAGTCAAATCTAGAAAAAAAATTCTATCCCATGATGGTAAAGGACGGGACTGGGGGGGTTACATCTAATCCAAACCAATCCATCGCTCCTTTGCGGAGCCGTCAGTATCGACTCCCCTGCCTGAGTAGTACGTAGGCCTTTCCACACAGCAGAGCTCCCACCCATTTCCGGGTCCCCAAACTATGTGTATAGAAACCAATCATCTAAGCAGAGCGTTTCTGCCTTTCCTCGCTGTTGTGAGGGGAGAGCTTAAAACTTCCTGCCGATCACACGCCTGCGTAAAAACGGCGCGTGGTAATTAACGACAGACTATGGGTTGGCAGAGACCGAATCGAATAGGCGTTTCTTTGCGGAGTCGTCTAGGGAATTAGAGGAAGTGCCTCCTGGGACATGTATAAAACGGGCAGTGTCTGATTATAGGACTAGGAGTTCGGGGCGTCTTTACCGCAGCATGCGGAAGGCGTATCGGAAGGCCGTCTGGCGTTGTGGGGGGGGTGTAAATTTGTCCTGATTGTTGATGGTTGTTGGTTGTTAATTGGATTTGTTGCGGGTGTGATTTGAAGCACGATTTGGAGAGGTGTGACAGTTGAATTTATGGGTAGAGAGAAGAAGATGGTTTTGTTTAGTAGGATATAGAATGAGTCCTGATGTGCAAGAACTCTAGTTCTTTGTTCCTTTTGTTCGTTTGTTCAACCCTAGAGGAGATTGTTGTACGCAGGTGGAAGTTCACGTAGGAGTAATATCTCGGGATCTATGGGAAGATCTATGACATCTCCTCTCTCTGCTGAATTGATGGCTGGAAAGACGGGCGAGTGCGTAGGGAGAGGCTTTACTCTCCGTTTCTCTGTGTCCTCGCTGCGTTTATAGCCGCGGCGGGGCGATGATCCGACGTGACAGCGTTGGGGTATGGTTCTGCCATTGTCAAGTTGAGCCATACGGCTACGTGAAAATGGGGGTGTTCCCTCTGTTTCAAGTGTATCCACCTTGCACTTCTCGGGGGTCAACGTCTGCTTTGGAGACGTCTTCCTCTGACTCTTCATCCGCCGATTCTTTGTCGTCACTTGAGAGTAGTAAATAAGCCTTTACGTCTCGTCTACTGTGATTATCCCGCCCTCTACCGCCACCTTCCCCTCGATCAGTCATCACTCTGTGCTGATATTGAAAAGATGGCCATAGACAATCACTCGGAGCTCGTGTGGTGGTGTTGGACGACGGATTCTTGACCCGGTGATGAACACTGCATCAAATCCATCAACTGATCCCCATCCTGGGAGCTGCCCCTTTACCGCATAGAATGTCAAGTAAGAGATTTCGGTTCCTTTCCACTCTGAGAGAGGCAGATTCGGCGCGGGAACAAGGCTTGTAACGTGTGCCTGGCCGGTGAATGGAGGACGCTGAACGTCCTCGGTGGTGCCATATCGAAGCCCAGTTGAGGGAGCGGATGCCCGTGGTATGAAGATGGGAGCTGACACCGAGAGCTGTAGTCTGTAGAGGGAAGCGCCACGCGGGCCAACAGCCGCGCCGGTGTGTGGTTCCATGATGGGAGCTGCTGGAACACGAACTTCCGGTCCGGCCATACGGGCTGCATGGGGGTGGAAGATGGGTAATGGGCACCGAGGCTATGAACGGTGCTGTTAAACAGCTTGTTTTGCTCAACGCCACCCCTCAGCTGTAAAATCTGTTCGAAGTCTGCATCAACTGAACAACTCTACGCCAGCACGGCCGCCTACGGATGAGAACTTACAGCTTCCAAGTTCAACGAACACCCCACGGCGAGGGCTTATATAGACTCCAACATGTCTCCTAGTATGTCTCCGTACTCTCCCTGAGTCTCGAGGACAGCTGGGGATGGGCTTCTGCACTTCATGGTTCGCTTCTTTTGTGGTGAGGTTCTGTGAGGTATGTAATGAGGCCTCGGACGAGTCCTGATGTGCGATTCTGAGGAGGGAGTTGGCGGCCTTCCATCCAGAGGTTTCCAGCTGTCGTTCGAGGGATGACAGCTCCTGGAGCGTTGTCTGTGCTTCCGCTAATAACCTCCCTCGATGCAATCACTATACTCCCCCTTTGAGTCTCGAGAACAGCTTGGGAGGGGCTTCCGCACTTTATGCCACGGAGTCTAACATGTCTCCAAGTATTTCTCCGTACTCTCCCCGGGTCTCTAGGATGAGCTTCCGTCGGCTGTCTTGAGACTGTTGGTTTGGCATGCACATGTGATAATGGAGGCATGCCCTCAATCTCATGGGTGCCTATGTTTCCAACATCCTTGACACGCTTGAAGTAGTTGTCTAACGTGTTTGCTTGCACTATTTCAGGTTTTATAGACGGGAGATTTTCCAGTCCTTGTAATAGGTTGGTAGGTAGATTGCGCTGCCCTGGTTGCTTGCTCAGCTCAAGCGCGAGCTGGGTGATTAGCGCGAGCTGTATTGTGTCCACAGCTGCTGAATGGTTTTGGTCACCTAGTTTGAAACCCTGGCTGTAGTGACCTGCTATCTCTCGAAGAAGTCGTCAAGATCTCTGTGGGAGGAAGCAAAGCAAAACGTTGGTGTACTCCCATGTCCATGAACCCAATATTGTCCATGTCGTTATACACACCACCACTCTTCTTGGGTGCAGCTATTTCGAGTTGGTGGATCTCGGTATATCGCTGAGCTTTGTGCATGCCCAAGGACTCCGCAAACTGTGACAATGTCCCTCGCCATCCCGCGTAGCTGGATCGTAGAGATTATCACGGGCAAGATCGCTGAGGAGTTGGGCCTCACTGCTGACAATTCGCCTGAACTTATGAGGATTTAGAAACTTCGCCAGCTCCGTCTAGTCGACTGCAGTCAAGTTTCCGCCTCTCATGGACTTAGACGCCTTCGTCGCCAGAATCTTCGTCGATCCGTCTTGCCTGTACCTGGTTTCTTGATCCACCAAGGTTGGGCCTTTGCCTCATCTGCCAACGCCGTATAGTATCCGTTTGCCCCTGGCGTAGCCGTTAGGTGCGTGTCTACTTTGACTGCGTCCTCCCACTAACAGGGCGTTGCTAGTTCCCGTTCTGGGTGTGAGGGTTTTTTGCCTTGTAGAGTCTGCGCTTCCTAACATTTCTAGGACCTAGGAGATTGCGCCTTTGTAGCTTAGCATTAGTATATAGCATTGCTCTGTTTACCATTTTCTATTAGATTATATCGAAGTCTAGATATTTAACAGCCAAGATTGTGCACTTATTAATAGTAACGTCTTGCTAAGTGAGATCAGTAAGGTTATAGGGTTTTTTAACAGATGCTCTAATGGCTTTAATTTAGGAAGCGGACATCTTTGTAATCTTGTAGAACGTAGCAGCAGCTTAGTTTAATGCATAAGCCTTAACTAGTACAAGGAGAAGGACTGCCCTCTCCTGCTTCATTGATATGCAGTGCTTTTTTCTCCAAGGCACTCTGTAAGGATTAGGATGGTTGATAGATATGACACGGCCATCAGTAGTCGTCTTCGTTAACGCTAGTGTGATAGTCTTTAGGGCGGGCTGGGTAGCAGCTACTTCTTGCAAACACAGCGTCCCAAAGAGTCGATTCCGGCCAACCAACCCTAACAAATGCTGTGATGATTCTGCATCCACTCGATCCTGGTGATGCATAATGCCTTCAACTTAGAAGTAGTCAAAGGGACATCTGCCTACGAAGTGCCAAGCGCCGCTGTGAAATGGCTCTCGTGCTGCATTCTCGATCTGCCCGCATCGCTCGGATAGGACGTGGAAGAGCATGGTTAAGCTGGTACTCTCATAGCCGATGAAACTGGCGGAAGTTGTAGTTTCCAGTAGTAGATGTGTGAGTTCATCATCCCGAAGTTGTCGAAGAGTGCGGACCGGGACGCATCTTCGAAGTAGAGGTGGAGTTCGATGCCACTAGTTTGAGGTGACCGGTAGGAAACACCCCTGGACTTTAGCCGTTTAACTCCATTGATTATCCTCCTTGGCTATAAGGTCTTCTGATAATATAGATAGTAAGATTGATGTTGACTCCAGGTGACGCCGCTCGAGAATGGCGGCGACAACGCTCGCGCCCAACCATCCAGTGGCTTCAGCCTGCAGAATAAGATCAGGCGCAAGCCCCTATCCCATAGGTCTCATGGACCGAATAAGTGTGTGGAACACATCACCGAGTATCTCGGCCGGTCGCCGTGAGGACTCCCCGTTGAGATTTCCGCGGGACGATAGGAGGCGCGGGTGGTGTTTCTCCCGAGCTGCGCGCGCTACTACCCATGAAGCCAGATGAGTTGCTTACGTTCTCTGAGAAAACGCCGCCGTGTCGCGGTCATCCCAAGGTGAATAGGGGGGCGAGCACCGACATGTCGATGCACTCTTGAAATTCAACCGTTTTAGGGGTACGGCACATGTTCTCTAGAAGGATCTCGAGTCAGTCTGTGTACGCCTGAATGGAGTCTCTCTCCGCTTGGAGACGTTCATTTTCGTACCGAAGGAGTTTAGAGCGTTCCCATCATCGTATCGAGTGGCAACAACATTATTCGGGGCATCTTCCTAGTATATGGGGCTGCGCCCAAGTAGGTTTCTCCGCGGGATTATGCCGGGGCAGTTTAACTTCCTGCTCTATGACATTCTGATGTTTTATGAGGTTGTGTGATATATATATATATATACGTGAAATATGGTCTTTACTGAGTGAAAATGAGATTGGAAGAAAGTGCTAGTCGAAAAGGTTGGGGATTTTATATATAGGGAGGTAAAAAAACGGCTGGCAACTATATAGTAGAGCAGTCTACTTGGGATAAAGGTAGGTGCAAATGGAAAAGGTCGGGGAATTTATAAGAACTTGAGGACGAGGCTTTGGTTGCAAGTTGGATAAAAAGTCACAAGACATTAAGCAACCCCGAAAATAGAAAACAACAAACCTATTTTATCGAGGCAAACCAAGATATCATGTGGTTAAAATTCGTAGTCACTAACCGCTAATGTGGAGAATGAGGGAAACAATGCGAATGCATCACATGGCAATAGATCATATCCATGTGGGAACAATCTCGACTCTCAATCATGGAAACAAGGAGGAAAACAGAAGAGAGTCCACAAACTATTGTATACTCGTGACGTAAACAACAAGGTGGAAACGAGTAGGGGAACGTTTTCACTGCAAGGTAAGAGTTTGATGAGAAGTGTTTTCATTAGTTTCTCAGCCTAAGAATGTATTTGGGGACGTTCCCTGTCTAATCGTTCCTTCCGCCGTTGTCTGCGGTGACTGTGAAAAGAAAATCTTCCGATCCTGATATGTTTGGCCGATGGTGCGTAGGCGTGATGAAATATCTCGTCCATCTACCTCGTAACCGTTCCGCTGGTTTTTGGCAAGCTCGATTCCGCATATCGTGGCGTGTCTGGTCAAATGAGGCGATGGGTGATGAAACAGCTCTTCCACCGACCCTGCAAATCTTCCGCTAGTGTTTGGCAAGCTCGATTCCCCATATCTTAATGTTTTCGGTAAGATGAGGCGGCGGGTGACGGAACATCCCTTCCATTGACCTCGCAAGCCTTCCGCTGATTTCTGGCATGCTCCATTCCGCATATCTTTGTATTTCCGGTCAAATGAGATGGTGGATTTCTGACTATGTCGAGGCATAAAAAAAACTCAGAATTGAAAAATGAAAAGTGAAAAACTGTGATATTGCTCCCCCTCCGACCGTCCTCCGCAGGGGTTTCCTAGTTCCATTGCGTATCTCTCAGTGCCCTTTGGCTCTTCTAACGTAGGAACCGTCTGGGTTAATACGGGACGAAAGGGTGGAAGGGTTCTATAACGCAATTCAGGCTACACGAACGGGCAGTTTCAGAGAAGGAGCGAGCCGCGGTGGTAGTTATCTCCAAGTGTCGAGAAGAGAGGAAAGGAGAAATGGCTGTGAAACCCAGTGAGAGTATTCGCTGCTCGGAGTGTAGCGAAGATCGGAGGGTTGATTTCCCGAAAGTTTGAAGAAAGGAGGTTTCAATGTTGCAGAGAAGACGTGGCGTGCTGAGTGTCTGGAGGCGCGCGTTGATCACTAGTCGAGAGAGTGGTGATAACGCACACTCGGGTGCAACGAGGTTCCGCTTATAGTTCTTCTTTGCCATTCTATTGTTCTGAAGTTCCACCTTCGTCCTCATCATCTTAATCTTAGTCTTCGCTGTTTAAATCTTTGACGAGGAATCCATCGTCAAGTTCAAATCCCGTCCCCCGAGGTTCTATACTAGCCACTGTTTGTAAGATTTGCCCGAGCAACATCGTGGCTCCTTCCTCGACGAGATCTTCAATAATTAATTCTGAGGCGTCCAAAACCCGGGTACAGCTTATAACTATCCATCGACTAAGGGGATTGTCGGGGCCGACCTTCTCGAATGCCCAAGCAAATTCACTCTCAGGAATATACTTGTATTTAGCGACTCGATCATTCATAAATTCCATAAGAGTGTTTTGTAACTCTGGCATCTGTAGATACTGAGCTAGAATGTATGCTCCTAATAGCGTCTGAAAGTTAGGCTCCAGGTCCTCAAACGACGCCGATGGATCGAGTTCTTTGATTTTGTGGGTATAGAGCCACTCAACAACAAATTCAAAGGCTTATGGATTTTCATTAAGCAATTCGACTTTCTTGGTGGTCGCTTCTGAAAAACCGCCTCTAAGGGCAGACCGAAAGTAACCTGAATGAAAGCAGAGGAGGTCTGTAGGAATCTTCCATTCTTTCTTTTCCTCGCCTACAATGATAGTAGCGATTTGTGTGCAGTTTCTAAGCCTAATTAGCTCTGGCGCCTTTCGAGATGTAGTTGCAGACTTACTTGAAATTAGGTCGTTTGTCGCTGCTTGCTTTCGACATTGCGACGTCTTTGGGGTTGTATGATATAAAAATGTACGAGCTTGGTCTTGGTTAGATTCTGTAGCTAGCTTCTGTGAGAGACTGGCTGGGTGATATCTGAAGCTTTCTTTGTTAGTGTGGGCCATGGGTAAATGTCTCCATAGATGGAGGGGACAGGTTGAGGAGACTCGAACATACTGAGCGCAGTCAATAAAGCTGTAGTCTTGCAGATACCGGATGACCTGAAGACCCGTGGACTTGAAGGTAACTGAGGGTGTCTGGAAGAGGAAGTGAATGTGACGGAGAGCCAGTCAACTTCGGGGTACGAAAGAGTGTTTTAAGTAACTGTAGGTTGACAAGATGTGACCTTGTGCTGACTTGAAAGAAGGTGCAAGTTCAAAAGGTGTGAGCAAAGGGCCAGCAGCCGACTTGAAGGTAAATAAGAGAGCTTGTAAGAGAGTGCAAGTTGGAAACTTAGTGAACTTGTCTGAGGGATGAGAGGACGCCAGAAATTGCCTAAGGGCGATGGTTGGGGTGCAGGTTGGATGTAAAGAGAGAAGTCAGGAAACGATAAACCACTCCCATGAAAGTAAATTTGATAGCGATATCTCAAGCTCTCAAATTTCCAGTCACTAACAAGCTGGGAAATAATACGAATATTTTCACAAGTCAACGAATATTATCCACAGCCGATCCCGACTGTCAATCATTGGAAACTAGTTATTGGGAGAGGGGGTGGGGTTGCGAGACAAAGCTACACACTGATGTAGACTCGTGGGCTGAATCAAAGTATGAAACGGGGTGCTCTTCTGTGCCCTGCTCGCGCAAATGGCCTCTATTCTCAAAACTCCAAAGCGAAGGTTGCACAGAAACGCATTCTCCACATCGATACGAACCTAATCGGTAGTTAGAAATGACGAGTCTCCCCGAAGAGTAGCTTTGGCGACAAAGATTTTCTTGGTCACTAAGATTCGCTGTTGGGCAGAAGAATGAAATCGTCGCTGTATTTTCTTCTCCATCAAGTTTGGCTACAATTCCGCCAATGTGAGTCGAAACCCCCTTCATCCATGTCCTGTGCAGTGGGTATATGATCCGAAAACGCCTGTAACACAATATCCCCCATCCCCAACGCCTCCTGAACCCATCATGCTGGCCTTCCCAAATAAGCCAGACACCCAACTACCTACTCCTTAGGCTCCTTTGGCTCCTTTTTCTTGTACTTCCCCCGCTTCGCTCCCACAATCTGCTGCGTATCGGCATCATCGTCCGCCTCTCCCAGCTCCTCGCCCACCAGATTTTCAACCCCCGTCTTCGTGATCTTGTCATCGCTCACATCGACCGCCTTACGCGCGGCATCAATCTCAGCCTTGCGCTCAAACACCTCCTCAATCTTCCCCAGCTTCAGCGGGTCCTTGCGGCACGCGAACTTGAAGTCCTCGAGCTTGACCTTCTGCCGTCCGGCTAGCTGCGCGGGGCGGTCTGCTTCGAAGCATAGCTCAATTATGAAGTCGGAGAGCATCTCATCGAGAACGCGGATTGTGCCGGGAAGGGAGTTTGGGACGTCGCCGTGGGCGTAAAGGAGCATCTGGACTACAGAGGGTTAGTATGGAAATGTTGGGGGTGGTGGGGGAGACGCACGTTCTTGGTCGGTGAAGTTCTGCTGGCCGCGATTTTTGGCGGCGCGAGCCCGGGGCTCCATGGTGAAGTTAGTGGCAAGTAATTGTACAAAACCAACACATGTAGAGGTGATTCTATGGTGTACAGAGTATAAATTACAAAATTGCTTACCTCGTTCTTTGTACCTGGTCGAGGGCCCATGGTGACGTCGGCGTCGGCGGGACGATTGTCCGCGTCGCGGTGAATTTGTTGTTGCGGTACCGAGAGGCTGAGAGGCCAACTTTGTTGCTTGCAACGAGACCTGCCTGGGCAGCAGATCAGTCACAAGGAACAGCTTCTCAAGATGGTATGCAGACTTACCTTTTAAACCCAGGAATTTGGTACTGACAAAGAAATAGACTGCTCTTTTTAATTTCCAGTCTTTGTTGCTGGTGTTTCTCCTCCTCATCTGCACAAGCGCGTACGCCCACCAGCTGTTTCCAGGGATTATGGACAGGAATAAGAATGGGTATGTCGCACAACCCTAGGTTGAAGACTTATAACTGACTATTTCAGTGTCTTGGGTGTCTTCTGGAAGTGCGCCCGGATAGGGGAACGGCTGAGCCCGTATATAAGTATTTGTTGTCTGCTCATGGCTGTGAGTCGCTCATGCATCCTCCCATGGCCCAAACTGACAGAACACAGGGCTCTCTTCTCATTGGCAACTAAAGCGACTACGATTAAGAACATTGGCGTTTGGGAATTCACAAGGGAGATATACCATTATAGTACGGTATCGATGAGCGACTTCGATGAGAGCATCATAATGTCATAATGAAAACGAAGATGTTGTGTATATCAGTGTATACTATCGCCTACAGCCATTGAACCGTGCCCATGCTTTGATTGTTATTGCGGTATCGGTTCAGTTGAGAGCGACGCCTCGGAGTCCTCCCATATATCTCTGCTCTCCTTCTCCACAGCCTTCATCGCATCGGCGACGTCTTGCAGTTTCGCTACCACATCAAGGACTCCACCATTGACCCGCTGGAAATACTCGTCATTGGCCTCTCTCCTTTGGCGGGCCAAGCGCGTGTCTGCGTCCGTCTCCTCGTCCAACGTATCCAAATTCGCATCCATTGGAATGCTTCCGGATACACCACTTTGACTGTTCCTGGCACTCCTTCCCTCGGTATCATCTCTCCCCTCACCTGGCAACACAGAGCCTCGAAACCCCGTAGCACTCCTGTCAATGGTCTCAACCGCGTCGTCTGCTCCACTTCTCACCCATGCCTGTGCCAATGCAATCTGTGCGCTCCGTAGACTATCCAGCGCTTTCGTATGCTCCGGACCAAACACTTGCATGCCATTGACCGCATTGAGCTCGACCTCCTCCAGCGTAGACTGCATCTGAGCCCACAATGCATCCGTCTTATCCGCCTGTTTCTGGCTCTCGGATTCGATGCGGGGCAGAGGACGTGGGATCGTAGAAATGTTCGTTGCGTCATTAGATCCATCCCCAGTCACACGAGGAACATGCCGATTAGATCGCTGGCGGGTAAGGGGAATTCGACTTCCAGCAGAGGACGCTGTCATGGCACTTGTGGTTTGCGCAAGGTTTGTGCCCATTTGGGAGGGCCCCGCCAGTGAGATGTTGGAGGCATTTTGAGATGGTGGCCCTAGAAATAGGGACGGAGGAGGTTCCCTCAACCTGCCCTTATTTGTAGGCGTTTGCGACATGGCGAGTCGAGTGTCGTCATGCCATTATTGGTTTACATGGTCGTCGCCAGTCCTACTTCATAGACGAATTCCATACCTTGGGAGCTTGACGAGGCTGCCAAGCATTATTGCCTCGCGAAACATCCTTGCCGAGCCAGGCCCCAATTTTTATCGAAGCACGTGATGCTGAGGAACCGAAACCCTAGTCCCACCACCGAATATTCTTCGCGAAGTTGTATTTCGAGAATCAATCGACAAACGCCAAACCACACCCTCCATTTCTCGCGATCAACACATAAATCGGTATGTAGCGCCTGCATATCCCTCATTCCCAAAGGACATTATTACTTGCGTCTTTAAAATCTTTTCGACCGCCTTCGAGCAACGAAACCCCCCCCATCGAAAACCAGCCAAGAGCCGCACGAATTTGAATATATTAGCTAACCTACGACTTGTGCAGCAATCATGGGTAAAGGAAAGCCTCGTGGTCTTAACGCCGCTCGCAAGCTCCAAAACCACCGCCGCGAGCAAAGATGGTCCGATCTGTCCTTTAAGAAGCGCGCCCTTGGAACGGCTTTCAAGTCCTCCCCATTCGGTGGCTCCTCCCACGCCAAGGGCATCGTCCTCGAGAAGGTCGGTGTTGAGGCCAAGCAGCCCAACTCCGCCATTCGCAAGTGTGTCAGGGTCCAGTTGATCAAGAACGGAAAGAAGGTTACCGCTTTCGGTATGTTTGCACAAGACGAATCTTCCAACGGACGAACAACGGGATGAGTGGAAGACTAACAGATGACTATAGTCCCCAACGATGGTTGCTTGAACTTTGTCGACGAGAACGACGAGGTCCTGCTTGCTGGTTTCGGTCGTAAGGGCAAGGCCAAGGGAGATATTCCCGGTGTCCGTTTCAAGGTTGTCAAGGTCTCCGGTGTTGGTCTTTCGGCATTGTGGAAGGAGAAGAAGGAGAAGCCGAGATCGTAGATGCTTCCTTGTGCTTGGTACGACAATGGGCAATGGGTGTTATTTTTGCGATACATGGGCTTTACGTGCGCTCGGATTCATGATAGCAATCTAGAGTAGCGAATTGCTACAGAAGGTCACCAAACAAGAGACATTCACGATCATCCGTTGTGTGTTTCGTCGCCTGTGTCTACTGTGAGCAACAGGTTGGCTTGTGATCCTACTAACCGTCGATTCAGAGCAAGACATGGCTTGTCTATTTCCCAGTGAATACAGCCCCTTCAGCGTGACATGGACATCCTCGACCAAGGGCAGTGAAAAGTCATCTCATCTCTACTCATCATTTTCTTACTTCTCTTCATCCCATTCATTTCCATCGTTAAGTCAAGGCATCTTCTGCAGTTCTCTGTACTATAGAAGGCCGTCTGTTACAACTTTGGTAGAGCCACCGCCACCTCGCCGTTCTCGATCCAAGGATCACTTCCCAAATGTCTTGTCCTCGGACGGACATGCGGGTCTAGCGATCTAAGGACGGATCTTGAGCAGACAACCGCCCGTCTTGGGAGGTATGTCGTAATGAGGTGCGACTGTTTCGTTTGAGTTGAGCGCTGCCGCTCCGTGTGCCACTGGGCGGATGGAGGAACTGGTTGTTCTCTTAGTAATGATCCATACATACCTTCTATAGTTGGGGATGTTTGAATAAAAATTTGCTTCGTTATATATCAGCTGTTTAGGTCGTGAAGACTCTTTTTTGTGGGATTCATGTCGTGAGATCCTGCCCAGCGAGGAAACTCTGAGAGAGAAAGGCTTCTTTGTTCTTTGGTTCAAACAATGTGGTTCGAGCTATACTCACGATCCAAGTTTGAAACCAAACTATCTTTGTGTGGCCTCATAATCACCATTTCAGGGTCTCTTTAGCCTTTTTCACAACCCTATCCTCACGAATCCTAATAAAGGCTGAATAATAATGTAATAAATAGCACGATTGATCTTTCCGAACTATTTTCCCCTTTTCCATATTCACTGTCCACACATCCAACTATATTCAAATATCATCGCCACAACAACAGTCACTACCCACATCTCGAACTACATCGTAAGGCCTCCAAAGCATAGTTCTATAGGACCCCATTTCAAATCCAACATAACACTCACCAACCCAAAAACTGGAATGCCCACCCCATCGGCGCCCCTTGCTCCTCCCCCCTCATCCCTCGACACCTTCACAACCGACCTCTTCCTGGCCCTGCACACCCCCTCAGCCCCCCAATCTAGCCTCGCCATAACTCGCGCCTTCACCCTAATCCTACGAGCACACCATCTCGAGTCCCATCTCCGAATCACACTCTCACACGAGCACGACTCCCAACAATCATCCGGGAACAGAGTTAGGTGTGCTGATTTCTCGATGAACGGCGTCGACGGGGGGGATATGGTCCCGGTTAAGTGGGCTGTGAAGGGGGGGATGGTGGTGCCGGTTGAGTTTTTTCCTGGGTGGGGAAGGAGAGGGGGGTTTGATTTTGAGGGAGAGTTTATGAGGGAATTCGTGGCAGAGTTTGTGGGGGTTGTGAGGGAGTGTGGGCTTGAGGGGGTAGTTGGGCTGAGGTTGGTGCAATAGAGGGTGGTGGGTGGATTTCAGAGAGGAGTTTGGGATTTGTACGGCATGATGACGTTGTAGATGGCAAATGTATAAGGGAGTATGGGATTATGGAGCTCAGTTTAGAATAGAAGGGATCTGCTGGTCAGGGAGGTGTTTTGTTTGGAATATATTTGGCGTTATGGAAATGAGGCAGTTGCGATATGAACACCAACCAAGCCCTATGGCTTACGACTGCGATTTGAGAGTAGTAAAATAGGCCGCATACTAGAATGCAGCTCACATAACAAACCTTCTGACAACAATCAGTGCAGTGGACATGAACTGATGTTATAGCGTGGTATTTTAATGCTCGTCTCTACCGGTGGCCCAACCAAACGCCATGCTTTCCCCTCATCCTATACAATGCAATACAGCCATGCAAGGCGTAGAGGACCTAAAGCCGCATTATTTTAAAAATTCATCAAGCTCTACCGCCGTCTATTCCTCTCTTGGCTCCCTCGGCTCCCTCGGTTGTCCACCTCCACGTCCACCACGTCCTCCCCTCTTTCCACCCCTTCCTCCACGCTCCCCACGCTCGCCTCTCTCGCCGCCCTCTCCTGCGTTACCTCCTATCGCGTCGGTGCTGCCGAGAGTAATCGCGGCCGTGGCCAGGCGCTGCGAGAGATCGATTTGTGTGCGGATGGTGTTGGTGAGGTAGGAGACGACAAGGATGTCTTGGATGTGGTTGTTGAAGTCGCGCTCGATGTCTGCGGCGTCGACCTTTGGTGCTAACGAGAGGGCGTTCATGAGGAACTGGCCCAGAGCGTTGTTTGGCTCGCGCTCCTCGTCGAGAACGGACGAGACGTACTCGGAGACGCGTTCTAACAGGTCCAGAGTGTGCTCGATAGCGCGCTCGAGGCTCTCAGCGTCTGTGACGACTGGTGCCGCGCGGGCATCGACGTCCTTTGCGCCGGAGATCAGCTCGAGACCGCTCTTCTCTGCCTCGCCGTATCGGATCTCGTATGGGACGGGGATGAAGAGGCAGCTCTCAGCCGCACGCTCGGCATTCACGCCTACGGGTGCAGAGATGTAAGCCTTGGCCTCGATCTCCTTGCCTGCCTCTGTCGAGACGGTCAAGTGGACGGCCGGGTGTGGGAAGGTGCCGGTCTCGGAGGAGGCGAAGAAGTTCTGGATCAGAGCGCTGAAGTTGTTCAGCTCGAGGCTCGTGGTGTACCATCCCAGCAGGACCTCGCGCGGGTTGGCCTTCAACTGTAGCGCAAGCATGTTCTTCTGGTATTCGACATCGACCTCGACCTGCTCCTCCGTCTCGGTGTGGTTGATGGCGAAACAGTTGCGGACCTCGACTTCCATTCCATCTTCGGAGCGGACACCCAGGAGGGCACCGATAACGCGGTTCGATGCCGGGTCGCGGCGGAGGGCGTGATCTAAGATGGAGAAGACGACCTGGGGATTCAGATAAGCATGATTTCAGAGGCGCTCGACATGCGTAGACAAACCTGTGGCTGGACGATGACATTGAGCGGGGCGGTGGTGGGTTGAATGCCAACTGCCGTGGGCCCGAGGGGCCTGGCGAGATGGAGGAAGGATTCAGCTGCGACCGCCATATTGTGCGGATGGAATGGATCTGTTGAGATCGTAAATGGGTTAGGCGTGAGGCGTCGTGGGGGATCTCCAAACTCTTTCGACCTCGCCGTCGCCGTACTAGTCAATCTTTTGCTGTGGGTGCCAAGAATTTAAGCCCTGATCGCGCTAAGATAACGGAGGAGGATACCAGGCCAGAACGACCCGAGAAGTAACGACTGACGTTAATAAATGTGAATAGTCTCCACGAATTTATTTATTATTGGAGTATTAGAGGGGTTACAAGCTATTCCTTTTCTTTTGATTTAAAAAAACTAAGAATCCAGCCAGTAACGGAGAAACTGGAGGCGGCAACGCTAACATTACTCCAAGCCTGGCCCTATCCTTCCAACCCCTCCTCCCATATGAGAGTTTAGACTTACCGCTGCTTTTTCCTCAACTAATCCGTGTATGGGAATAATATCCCTTCTCCATATTAAACTTATAAGCCAGTCCTATATAGAGCATCTCCGCCTATTAAACCCGCTCCATTACTGTATGAACTCGAGAACGCCCGACATTTGGAACTAACCCCCCACTTTCACAAGGCAGCGTCAGACAAGTACGACAAAATAAGCAAAAATAATAGGATGGAAGTCAGTCTGGTGGTCTCGTGGTTATTATAGTGTTGCCTCGCCTTTCTCGGTCCTTGCCTGTCTTGTATTTCGAGCATCAAGGGTTCCTTCCCTGCCTATCATACCAAAGAATATACCCCGCCCAGAATGTTGTATATATACCCCTCCCCCACCTTCTCTTCATAATCAACCCGAACACATCCACCCACGCACAACCTGAACATCTACAGCATCATACAACTCAAGAAAGATCCTCCCAATATCAAGTTCGAATACCACCAAGTCAAAATGAACCCAGGATCATGCCCCAAGTGCGGTGCTGCCGGCGACGGAACCAAGGCCTGCGGCTCTTGCGGTGCCGTAAGGCTTCACCCTGTCTGAGAGGCATGAGTTCCAGCTAACATCGTCACAGAGCTGCCCAAACTAAGAGTATGATCTCTTTTCATCCGCTGTCTTCCTTCCTCCAGAACGACAAAGTACGAGAGGGCTGGCAGTGATGGATTTTTGATGTGGTTGCGACGCTTGTTTGTTGGTTGTTTGATTTATGTTATACCGCTGGTTTACGAGAACAAGACATGATGATTCGAATGGATGATGCCTTTCTTGTAAATACTTTATGAGTTTTACAACGTTGATGGCCATGGGATATCATCCATGGCAAATATCTTTTTGCAACCAGCGATAGCCCTGAAGCGATCCCAAGTGACTTGTTATGAGGATGTACGTGATTTGAGCTCTTGAAAATGCCACTTATCCAATAAAACCGATCATACCCTATGCCATATATAAAATAATTATATTCTTCTATGATACTGTCAAGGAAGCCTCCTATGAACCGCTTGAGCGCTGGCTCAACATGGCATTTTGGCAGGCGCCCACCAAAAGACGCTAAGATAAGAAACCGCCAGGGACCCCAGCTATCGCCAATAATTTTCTGAGAATCTAATCGGCGCCCCGAGCACGCTTCCCAACCACACATCAGACAATGGCATTTCACGGCAACAGAGGCGGCGCTCGAGGTCGAGGGTCTAGCGCAGGTGGCCGCGGCGGTCGCGGAGGTAGCAGCAGAGGCGGCGCAAGAGGAGGAGCTCGTGGTGGTGCGCGCGGCGGAGGGGGAGGCAGAGGTGGGAGAGGTAGAGGAAGAGGGAAGCCGATATTTGACAGTGCGAGATTAGCGGAGAAGAAGGAGGAGTAAGTTTGGAACCAATTGGTGAACCAGCGGTCCCATTGCTAATGTGGCATAGTGACGAAGAAAGCGACAGCGAGGACTACTCAGGCGAGTCGGCTTCTGAGGAGGAGGAGTCCTCGGACGAGGATATTTCTGACGACGACGACATTGTCGAGGCTTCAGCTGTGAAGCCTTACGCTGCGCTCTTGCAAAGCCTTACGGCAGACTCAGCACCAGCTGCGAAGCGACGTAAGCTCGATACATCGTCTGGCCAACAACAGGAAAGCGAGGATGAAGAGGAAGAGATCACCAACGTCGACGATGTGGACGAAGAAGAGGAAGGGCCCGAGACAGCAGTGGAGGGTGCTCTGGATGATGATGATGATGAAGATGCCTCGGATCCGTTCGAAGCCAACTTTGCCAATCCCGACAGCAATGTCCTCTCGAGGAGACTCAACAACCTGAAGAACGGGATATGGACGCCGAAAAAAATCACCGTCAAGAACGTTGGGAAGGCTGTCGTTGCCGTTCCAGAGAAAGAGGCGCCAGGACAGGCAATACTACCTGCAGCGATTAACAGCCCCGCTGGGCTCGTCTTGAAGAAGAAGCTTATTGATCCAGTCTCAAAGCAAAGGCCCTCCTTCGACCCGTTGGAGCAGAATATGGCGGCCTCCATTTTCAACTACCGTGATATATTATTCTGCGACAGGACCGCATCAAACGCTGAGAATCTCCGCCGCTTGACATGTCTACACGCTGTCAACCACATTTTCAAGTACGCTTCCTACTTATCCATCTCTATGCCACCTACTAACAATACCCAGGACGAGAGATAAGGTGATCAAAAACAATGCTCGCCTCGCCAAGGAGGAGGGTAACGAAGACCTGGATCTCAGAGACCAAGGATTTACAAGGCCTAAGGTGCTCATGCTCCTGCCCACAAGGGAGTCCTGTGTGCGGATGGTGAACATGATAAACAAATTGTGCCAGTCTGAGCAACAAGAAAACAGGAAGCGATTTGACGATTCATACGTCGACAAGGAAGAGAAATTCTCGGATGATAAAACCGAGGATTTCCGGGAACTGTTTGCCGGAAACGACGACGACATGTTCCGCCTGGGACTGAAGTTTACTCGCAAGACCGTAAAGTACTTTTCCCAATTCTACAACTCCGACATCATCCTCGCCAGTCCCCTCGGCCTACGCATGGCCATCGGCACCGAAGACTCGAAGAAAATCGACCACGACTTCCTCAGCTCCATCGAGCTCGTCATCGTCGACCAAGCCGATGCACTCCTAATGCAGAACTGGGAGCACGTCGAGTACATCTTCTCTCACATGAACCAGCAGCCCAAGGAGGCGCACGGCTGCGACTTCTCCCGCGTCCGCAGCTGGTATCTCGACGATGCTGCGCGCTACTTCCGCCAGACCATCGCCCTCTCCGCCTTCAACACCCCCGAGCTGAACGCCCTCTTCCATTCCAAATCCCGAAACTGGCGTGGCAAGGTCCGTCTCGGCAACACCCACCAGGGCGCCTTGCAACAGCTTGGCCTACGTGTAAAGCAGACCTTCTCCCGCATCGACGCTCCCTCCATCAGCGCTGAGCCCGATGCGCGCTTCACCTACTTCACATCCGCGCTTGTCCCTGCGCTGATGAGGCATAAGCATGACTCTGCCGGGACGCTGCTCTTCATTCCCAGCTATCTCGACTTCGTGCGCGTGCGCAACTACTTCTCCTCCTCGCCGACGACGGCTACCCTCTCTTTCGGCTGCATCTCCGAGTACACCTCCGTTCGCGAAGTGGCGCGCGCGCGCTCGCATTTCTTGACTGGTCGGCACAGTGTGCTGCTGTATACGGAACGTGCGCACCATTTCCGGCGGTATCAGATTCGGGGGGTGCGGAAGGTTGTGATGTATGGGTTGCCTGATAATCCGATTTTTTATAAGGAGATTATGGGTGGGTATTTGGGGAGGAGCGTGCAGGAGGGGAGGCTGGAGGTTGGGGAGGGGAGTGCGAGGGCTGTGTTTAGTAAGTGGGATGTGATGAAGTTGGAGAGGGTTGCGGGGACGGAGAGGGTGGAGAAGATGGTTATGGAGAAGGGGGATACGTTTGATTTCCTGTAGAGCGAAGGAAGTGGTGGGTGGGTGTTACGTTTAAATAAAGTTGTTGTATAACCTCTAACAGCACTGGGGATAACCTCGCAATCTATCATTTATATACTTGAATTCAACAGACGTTGTTGTACAATTTGACTACGTGGATAATCATAGACCTCTCAACGACGAATTTGACCTCTGGTCAATTGGCGTATATCTCTCTGCCAACGTCTCCTTGACCGTCTTGTTCAGCGCGGAGCTCCCTTCATACCTCTGCCTCAACGCCCTCTGCACATCAGTCAACCCGTTGTCCACCTCGTTGTCCACCTCGTCGTGTCCTTTTGTCGACCCAATGGCCTTCTCCACAACCTCTTTGCCGCGTGCGACTGTCCTCTTCACTGCACCAGCGACGGTTTGCTCTGTAAGCCTCAGTCCTTCTCCAACCTCCACAGCCTTCGCAGCCTCTTTGTGTGCTGCGTTTTTCAGCGCATTCTCGGTGGCTTTTTCAGTAAGACCCAGTCCTTGCTCAATCTCACGTCCCTTCGCCGCAGCCTTCTTCCACGCCTCCTTGGCCACAGCACTGGCGTTTTCGAGGCCGTGTTCTGCCTTTTGGCCATAAAGGCCCTCTCTCTCGCCAACCTCGTGGGCTGTCTTCTTGCCTTTTTCCCACGCCTCCCTTGCAGCGCGGGCAGCAGGTTCTTCATCGGATTTCATCCTCTCCGCAATCTCATGCGACTTCTCCATGCCCTTCTTCCACACCTCCTTCGCGGTCGCACTCGCATTCTCCAACCCATGCTCGGTCTTCCCCTCAAACCTCGACTCCCTCTCGCTCGTAGCGCTCAGCGCCCTAGCAGCCGCCCTCTCAGCCGCAACCCTCGACCCATCAAAGCCCATCTTGGCACCGTCCCTGACCCTCTCAATCGCCTCCCTCGCAATCGGCCCCGCCTTCTCCTCCGCACTCTGAACCTCCTCCCTCGACTTCTCCAACCCCGTCCCCAGTGCATTGGCAACCGCGCCCTCCATCCCCTCCTTCACATTGCCCCACTCCGCGCCTTGCACCCAGCGCACTGCATTCTGGATCTCCTCGTTCCAGCGGTCCTTGGCTGTCTCGACGAGCGTCGCGCGGCTTGTGCGACCGGTCTCCGCGTCGGGAGGGGGGTAGGCTAGGCTCGGGTCGGAGAGGAGGAGCGTGTTGAGGAGGGAGGACTGCGTGCGTAGGTTTGCGCCTTGCGCGTTGCGGTTGCGCTCGTGCGCGAGGACGGTGAGGTAGGCAATTCCGAGGGTTACGGTAACGCCACTCGTCTAGGAGAGGTTGTTAGAATTTTGCTGGGGGGGTTTTATGTAGTGGGGGTTGCAATTGGGGGACCTACGAAGCCGGTGGTGAACCCCATTGTGCCGTTGGAGTGGCTGGTTTGGGTAGTAGAGCTTGTATAAGCGTCGGATGGGCTCTGTGTTTTCGCAGGAGCTTCAAATCCTATGTAGTAGCCTGGTGTATAATTGTAACTACCAATTGAGTCTTTGCATCATTGAGGAGAAAGAAATAGAATGAGTGACGTCGGGTCCGAAGCTTGGTAGCTCCCCAGTACCTCGCCAAATTCTCCCGAGCGCCAAGAAAATCGCGGCAGTCCCTCACCTCAATCCCGACATATCGAATACAATTTTTGGCACACGAGCCGCATACCACGCATCCGTTCCAACGCCGCTCCCTCGCACCACACCCCCGCGAGGCCCTACATCACATCCGACGGAAGAATATTTGCGAGGACTTGACCTGAGCGGTCGAAATAATCCGCAATGGCTGGAGGACGCATGAAATATCGCCATCTCGGGCGCACATCAGCACACAGACAGGCACTGCTTCGTAACCTGGTCACCTCCCTCTTCACACACGAATCCATCCAGACGACATGGCCGAAGGCAAAGGAGGCGCAGCGGTTAGCTGAGAAGCTGATTACGCTGGGGAAGAAGAACACAGATGCCAGCAAGCGGAGAGCGCTAAGCATTTTCTTCGTAAGTAGTCTCCTATCCCATGGGCTGGGTTGCGCGGAGATGACGGGAGTTCGAAAGGCTAATTTCAAATAGACACCGCACTCGCTCCTTCCTAAACTCTTTGGACCGCTTCGCGAACGTTACGCCGAACGCCCAGGTGGATACACAAGGGTGCTGCGCATCGAGCCGTTAAAGGGCGATCAGGCGCCATCAGCGATCCTGGAGCTCGTCGATGGACCAAAGGATATGCGCTTTGCCATGACTGCAAGGACGCTGGCTAGGGTTGAGGAGGCTGGTCAGGAGGTCAATGATATGACGGCGAAGAATATTATGAAGGTTACGCGGTACAGACCAGATGCCGATGGAGATCTCCAGAGGATGGTGGCTGACCTGAGGGATTTGGAGATTGAGGACCCGAAGAGGGAGAAGGGTGTGGAGAAGAGGTGGGGTGGAAAGATTTGAGTGTATTGAGGGAGAGGGATGTTCTGCGATTATGTATCAATACTGGAAGGGAGTGCAAGGCACTTTGTATGTACGGATTGGGGACGGCGTCTATTGTATCAATTAGATCTCACATGAAAGTTTATATTGTGGATTAACATATCAAGGCACATAGCAATGCATGTTTAAGGTGATTTCACAATCTTCCATTTATTCATAGTAGCAGGGTGATCCGTAATCCCAAAGCCCACCGCGAGCCCAATTGACACCATTCCCTATGCGAGCTCCATCTATGGTACTACCGAACGCCATCATTGACAAGAGATTCGCCTATTGTCCATTTTAAATTCCAAATTCTTCAGGCAGTTGGTGGTGGTTTAGGGGGCAAGGGGCCCATGTTGCCAAAATGTGGGATATGGTTGTTATTCTGGTTCGGGATAGGAACAGGGTTCTGATTGTTAATTATCCCTTGGTGAATCATGGGCCGCGGTGGCATATGTGGTGATGCGTGATACGATGGCAAAGATGCGTTTGAGCTCTGGCGGCTCATGTTATATCCAACGCCGTTGCCGTATTGCTGAGGAGTATTATAGCCAGTATATTGGAGATGGGGTGACCCCTGGTGGGGCAATGGTTGCGGCATGGGGGAGCCATTGTTGCCCGGAACAAATGATTGGGTCTTGGGGTTGAAGGCGTGCCTGTTGAAACTTCCTGGGATCGGGTGCTGACTTTTGGGGTCAGCTGGGTTGATGGTGCTTGGCAGTTGGCCATATGCGTATGGAATTGTCTGCCCAGCTGGCATGGGCCCGCGAGGCTGGAAGGGTGCTTGATAGCCCATAGGGGGCCATGGTCCTGTCTGCTGTGGAGAGTTTTGCATCATCGGACCGTACGGAGGTACGGATGCGCCGTGGTTCTGGTAGTTTGGGGGGCTGGGCCTTGGGAATTGCTATCATGGATGTCAATATCTTGGTTATAAATCTATCATCAGTTGGGCTTACCTGTGGCATCTGGTGGTAAGCTGTAGGCGCGCCTCCAGCAACCATGGAAGGGTGGAAGTGCGGCGGAGTAGGGCCGTATGGTGGTGCTGCCGGGCCGGAGAATGAATTCTGCTGCACGTTGCTGTACTGCGGAGCACCTATGTTTCCAGGCTGTGTAGGCGTCCACTGCTGTGGCTGTTGTGGGGGAAAGAAGGGAGTGTATTGAGACCGGACATCAAAGCTCTCAGAATCCGTACGATGTTTTTTAACCATCTTTCCTCTCTTAGCTTTCCCAGAAACTGAGCTGGACCGCGAGATGTCGTTGCCATCTTCAGTGTCTGTATTTATAGTCAATACACAGGTAGCTCCAATTTTATGCATCCGTTTGCTTACCTGGAGTTGCATCACCGCTCTTCTCTGTGTTTCCAAAAATTCTCTCTCGAGCTTTGTTATATGCGGCTTCACGTTCCTCACGAGACAATCTATAAATCGTTAGTGTTATCAACTTAGCAATTATCGTTGCATTAAACATACTTCTCTTTTGCAGACAAAGACTTGTCTTTTCCGTCGCTTCCTGTCTCAGAGGTGGGTTTTGATGGGCTACCGCCATTGTCACCCCCTCTCCGCATAATTTTCATCGCGGGAACAGTCGGGGGAGGTGTATGCCCAGTAGTTGGAGGATTTGAAATACTCGTGAGTGACTGCGGTAATCGGCAGAATGGCGTCCGGAAAATACGGACTGATCCTGCCACAGCATCAAACTGGTGGGTCATATGGTAATAATCGGCCAATTTGTGGGTTAACATTCGACAGAATGAATTACAAGGCGGTAGATCGATGAAAGGTTCCCTGGAAGTCATGTTAGTTTGTACAACAAAATTAGATCTTAACAATGCACGCCTCAAGGGGATTGCAAGCGTTAGATGGAGAGAAACATACTTCGAATCTTTGACGAATTCTATAACGTCCTGTTCAAGTCGCAACAAAAATATGCGATCCTTTGGAGATTCCAAGGCTTCTATGAGTTTTTCATCGGGTTTGTGCTTATAGAAAAGATTGAATCCTTCTGCATCTGCCACAGGGCTGGCCAGAGGCTTCAAGCTGAGGTCACCAGCTACTGGGGGGCCAGACGAACCGCTTTGCGGAGTCATAATTCCTTGGGCTCGTGATTCGAGAACAGGTAGTACTGCCCTCCTGTCTGCAATCTCATGTGTTTGGGCGCGATATGCGCGAGCTATGATTTGAGTTAGATAATATGCACTTAATCGTGGGAAATGCAGTCTAGCTTACCGGCAGCTTCTGACCCGATTCGGGAACCAGCTACGATAGAACCACGGCCTGAACACGTATCATCGTCTTCTGCTGCTTTTACACTGGCACTATCATCTGGCCTCAGTGATTCTTTCTCGTCCAAGGCAAATGTTGTTCCAGAGGTAATGCTCTTCCCATCAAGGCTCGGTGGCTTTGTCCCCGCATCTGATCCAGAATCCGTCCGTTGAAAAGGATATTCTGCAGACCCCTCTCCAAATATGTCTCTTTCCTCTCCGTCGGCATCTGTGCCTGATCCGTTTACAACCAGGCTTGGAGCTAGGCTAATCGAATTGAATGTGTCCGCCAACTTTTCATCAGCATTGGCCTGTTCATCCGGCTTCGTTCCGCCATTGGTTATTTGTTGTCTCGAACTCCCCGTGGCATCCTTGCTACTACTCTCATGTGCCTCCGACAAAGAAGCATTTCGTGCGGGGTTCGCCGCCGCCATTTTGGCATAGGATAATGTAGTATTCTCCTTTCCTTTGGAAGCAGCAACCTAGTAATAATTAGTATCCGATATACCCAGTAAACTCGAGCTAAAGTATGTTGGTCGAGGCAGGCGATGCCCATGTGAGGGGTTGCAGTGGTATCCAGAGCAGGAATGTTGCAACTCACTTTAGCAAACGACAATTGATTCTCAGCCTTTGGCGGCGCAGCGGCCATAGCGATGTGAATAACGCGCTACAAGTCTTCAACTAAATGCGTGATATAAAGACACGGGTCAAGCACGGTTCGACTCGTACTTGGTGAATGCGTGCGAGGATCGACAGTTTCTCCAGAATTATATTAGGGCAGGATGTGATCGACGTCGCCCGTTTGGAAGGAAAGAAAGCCTGTAGGCATTGTAGGAATCGTAAAACTTTCTTATGTGTAGTTGATCATCCGTTGGCGGAGGGGAAGAGAGGTCGAAGTTCCAAGGTCGTCGTTTGCCTGTGTCTGGCGAGATGGTACAGCGTCGTGCCCCAGTTGGGTGAAGTTGAACGGGCGCCAACACAGTCGTCGAGGCTATCGAGTCCTCCAAAACGTAATAGTCAAACCGTCCCCTTGATGGCCTGGTATTCAAAGGTATTTTGTTGGGATAGTTGGAGCAAGCTCAACTTCCCTGTGCATGAACTCCAGGAGGTTAAGGTAATTCTCTTGATCCTGCTCCGTCGAGGCTGTCTTTAGCGCCTCGGATCCCTGCAACCTTCATACCTGTGGTACAGCGGCACGAGGCTTTAAGGCAGCCAGCCTTCCCGGCCAGACAGTTCAGAGACATTCACAGCGACTGACGAAAAAGACGAATTGTATTCACTTAACCTATCGCAAGCTCGCAAATTTACATATACACTGATCAACTCGACCTGCCCAATGAACTCTTATAGGGGTTCAACGATTGGCGCACCCTCCAAAGCTACACCATCCACCCTATGCCAGAAATGTTTGAAACGAGGGCATTATAGCTACGAGTGCAAGGCTGTTGCGCAGGAACGTCCTTATGTCTCAAGACCTTCGCGTACCCAGCAACTGTTCAACCCAAAATTAGTTCCGAAGCTTACGAACGATGCGCCCCAAGACTTATCCGGGAGCAAAGGCAAGGAGGGCGAACAAGTAGCAAAGACGAAGCTCGAAGAAGATCGTGGGCGAAAGAGAGACCGCGACGGTCGTGATCTTGACAATCAGAGCGAGCCCAAGATATTGAGATCGACTTCATCGAGATCTTCTGTGTCTGTTTCAACTGTGTCTACAAATGCGGCAAGGTCACCGCCACCCAGTAAAGACAGAAAGCGCGATCAGAGGAAACGGCGTCGCCCGTCCCCCGGTTTCCAAGCCGACGAAGGTCGTAGTTCTCGGGCCCATGGAAAGAGGGAAGAAGGCGAGGTCCCGAGTGGCAGAGGTCGCCATACGAGTAGGAGTCGGTCAGCCAGCAGCTATTCGTCGGTTTCAACGAGTAGATCCAGATCTCCAAGACGTGATAGATTGAGGGACAAGCCACTCAGAAGGTATTCACAAAGCCAGACGCCGCCTCGGCAGAGAAGAACCTACTCGCCAAAACGAGATGATGAGCAATACCAGCCCATGAGGAGGAGCACGGAACGTACTGGACCTATCGACACTACAGACAGAAGGGATGCGGGGCAAGCCAGGGGGTTTAATGGCCGCAATGACACAAGAACATATCGTGAGAATCAAGCAGAAACGGCAGCACCCCGTAGAAGGTCACAAAGCCCAAGGAACACGCGTGTAGAACGGTCTCTAAGTCCGTTCAGCCAACGGGTGGCTTTAACCAAAGCATTAGGGAGATGAATAATTAATTCCAAGTCCTCCACATCATGACTCTTTTGCAGTACAGTTGTGCAATGATATACCTTTAGACGCCATACCCCCCGTGCAATGTTTCCCCGCCAGTGACGCCTGAAAATGCTATGATACATCGCTCATGAAGTTATACCATCATCTCGTCCTCCTTCTCTCGCTGTTCCTCCAGTTTCTCCTCTTGCTCGCGCAGTCTGGCGCCCTCCACAAGCGCGATGCCTTCCATACCGATCTCATCCCCGCCTTGCTCCCCATCCGCGGCAGCTGCAGCTGCAATAGCTCCACCGCCAGTCTTATCCCCAGCACTTTTTTGTGCCTGTCCAATCCTCTCTTTGACCAGTGCAGCAATCGCATTGTCGGTTCGTACGTTAAGGATCTCCAACTTCTTGTCCAGGTCGCGCTTTAGATCCCAGTTAGGTTTCTTAGGTTGTAATTTGAAGATATCAACGCCCTTGTCATCCTGCTCTTCCTCTTGTGTTTTCTTGCGTATCTCAGCCTCAACATCTGCAGCTTGTTGTTCAAGGGTATCCTTCTCGAGAGATTGTGTAGGTGGCGCTTCAAATCCAAGCTTTGGGCCTCTGGTTTCCGGATCATAATTGCGCCCGGACAGATGGAGCTTCGAGACGTCTGGTGAGCCTGGAGGCGAGCGCCGTGGTGATGCTGGGGCTGCGTCTTCGTCGCTAGGTTGTTTGCGCTTCAGAGATTTGAGCTTCGCGAGGCGCGATTTGCGCTCGTCGGCCGCAGCGCCAAGTGAGCTGTGTGCAGCAGACATGATATGAACTATTAAATAATCCTGTCCCTTTGTATTGTGCCGCGTTGCGTGGGTTGTGGTGTGGGTTTTATTTTGGCGCGCGAGCCTCAAGGTTCCCGAGCCGCCCCAATCGGGCGCGGAAACCTTAAATTCTGCCGCCGACGTCCCTTGAATTTCTAGCCTCGATTTATTGATGGCTCAACCCAACCGGCAATACGAATCAACACCGGGAAACCCACAGCGAACTCTCTGCAGAAATGGAATGATGCTTCGTCGCTCAGTATTTTATGCCAGCCAGAATCCGTCATAGCCCGTTGGGGGCAGGCTTGTCGCTAGCTGATCTTAACATCCTTCCGTTTCTTGCACCGCGACTCTTGCAAGCATGGCCAAGAAGCCGTCGAGGACAGAGGACCCAAAGCACTGCCAGTGTAAGAGTAGAGAGTCCTGTTGCACAGCCTCTAGATGGCCATGGGCAGTCATCGAGTGCTAGCGCTGCTGCCCGACAAACCCCCCCTGCGGGAGACACAACTCGCCATCCTCAATCACAGTATGGGCTTTCCCATGAGCAGAGCGATGGCAGACGAGGGCCAGCAGTGAGGCGGATGTCAATAAAACCGCCAGCTCTATCACCAGTCGATAATACGAGATTTTACCCTCAAACGCGTACACGGGATATTACTAGTCACGACCAAGACCGCTCCGTCCTCACACAACTGCATCAAGAGGCTACCGACGAAACCCCGTTAAGACAAGATGAATCCTCCAACCTCACTCGCAAAGAGGTTACAGGGCCGTATTTCAGCGAGTCACATCTCGACATGCTGTACGATTTCTTGGAAGCAAATCGAAAAGACAAGGATATAGAGCAGAACAGACACTCGGTCCGGCATTGGGAGGTTTTCTTTGATGATAGACGGAATGAAAACCAAAGCAAGCATAACGGCCTTGGCTCGAAACGCTCTCAACAACTGGAGTCGATTGCCAACTTTGATCCGAGTGTGGACATTAACGATTTACGGCTCGAGTGGAAGAGCATATCTCGCAAATACCGGCGAACTTACTGGCCGGGACTGATGCTGGACATCTTATGCAAGAGACCAGACGATGCCTTGAAATTCCTCGTGGCCACTTCGGCCGACCCGCTTCCCAATAGGGCTTGTATACAAGACTGTTTGGACTACATCGCCCAGCACCACCTATACCGCCAGAGCCATTCGCCTATATCATCGGAGAACTTCGCTGTGCTTTTCGGGGCGATCAACGATCTACTTACCAGGTTTACAACAAATAAACTCCGTTTATCGGGTTATGCTATATATCATATCTGCAAACATGCGAACCGTCTTCAGGTAGAGACTTTGCTTGAAACATTGGGCCAGCGGTACCAAGAAGTCAGTCCAAACCTACGACTGCATTTTGTCGATTTTTTAGCACGACGAGGAGCAACGGACTCAGCCGTGACGTTGCTGGGGTCAATGCATGATGAAGGGGTGGTAGACTTCACAGAGCCCCGAGTTGCGAGTATCTGCGCAACACTTTTGAGGTGCAGCCAGCAAAACCCAGAAGCAGTCTATTCGGAAGCGCATATCTATTCACTCCTCCTTGAGTGGGGCATCCGGCCAAGTATTATCTTCTACACCATCCTGGCTCACAATGCTCTTGAATCTTGGGATCACGAGACTGCTTGGAAGATTTATGATATGATCATAGAAAACGGCATCGAGCCTTCGAATCACACGTACTCGATATTCCTGCATAATGCGAAATTGCGGAGGGACCAAGAAGCACTGGAGAGTATGCTGGATGGCATCAAGGCGAATAATATTAGGAACGAGTACGTCGCAACGGACTTGCTACATGCTATGTTGCTTGTATACGAAAATCAGGCGCGGACTCTACATGGAGAAGAAGCCCAAGCTGCATCTAAATCGCTATTCCAGCGGATGGTACTATTATACAGCACATACTTTGAATTGGCTCCCCTCGAAGACTTGGCACCGGAATACTTTACCGTCGATCGGAAACCATCTCCCGAAGCCGAAGGCAAACGAATGCACCCCGATTGTGCGACGTTGTCCCTCATGGTGTCGGCTGCGATACGCTGCAGGATCGAGCAGTCCGAACTACCTCTGGTATACAACCGTTTCAAGCACCTTGTCGATGCTGGGCATCCTGATTTTGTCAACGTTGCCACGGAAGTTAACGTGTTCGATGCTTTTATCAAGGCCATGGGGCAAAACCGAGATACGCTGCCGTTCACGACTCAGATTCTAGGGGACATGCTTGGCGCCGAAGCTCCTGGAGTAAGAGCGCAATCTACGGATATCGAGTCAAGTGATCCCAAAAAGATTGTCTCCCCAAGCGTCCAAACATGGTCGATCCTGGTGCATGCGTTTATGAGCCAGGGTCAGCCCCGCGCTGCCGAGAAGATCGTGGCAATGATGAAGAGCCGTGGCACGAACCCGAACAAGGTCACCTGGAATACTCTTATCAACGGATATTTACAAATGCGGGATATAGCTGGTGCCACGCGCTCTTGTGATCGTGCCGAGAAGGAGGGCTGGACGATTGATGAGAATATACAAAACAAACTGAGCCTATTCGGCCGCCAGGGAATGCGTGATCGGCAGTCTGAAGTTATGCCGCGGACGGCAGAGTCGGAGGAGTCGGAAGAGCAGGCGGATACTCTATCTCCGTATTCGTCGCTTGATGGAGTACGGTCCCTACGTCGTGCTGACTTTCGGATCGATAAAATGGGGGACTTTTTGCATGGCACTGATTTAAAAAGACTCGATATAGTAAGGAGGGTTGAACGCCTTCTACTGGATACAAAGGAAGGCCCGGAATCGGCGGGTTTGAGATCCACGCGTCTTAAGAAGGCATCGAGCGGGTTGAAGAGGCTTGAGAATCTTGTCGATGGCCGTTTACATAAGTTGGAGGAGGCATCATAAATATGATGTGTGTATGTATGTATGTATATATGTATAATATTGTATCATGGAGTATAGATATATGGAAAGGGCTAGTGATTATTCCGATGTATGTTTATTTTGAAAGAGTATATGGAAATAGCTACTGTTTATTCACAGGTATCTATATTTTCAATATTTTAATATTTAACGTCTTATTCATTTTTATGATTTGTATGCAATATTTGTATTATATTCAACCCTATCGTCCACAGCACAAAACACACCTCTATGATATATTTACCTAATGGAATATAATACCAACACGAGAGAATCATTCCATGACTCCTCATAATTGTCAAAAAGCTTCACACGCGCGAATTCGAGTCACATAGTCACATTCCGTAATTTCTTTTCACATGCGTCACGCTACGTCATGAGGAGCTGATTTTTTTCCGCAGGGCCTCCCAAAGCCTGGACAAATGCAAGGGAGTAAGATCTCCATAACTTCTCCCCCTTGAGCTTTTCCCCCTAGGTTTTGTTTTTTTGTTATCGAGGCGCAGCCTGGATCAGATATAATTTGATACAAAAGCTTATATAAAATCTTGGATGGGCTGCTGATGTCCTCCACGCCGAGTACGGATAAAATATCGCTGGTTATAACTGGGGCGGGCCCCTCATGTCTTTCCTGTGCGGAGTAATTGGCGGGTTATTTGAGGCCGGTTGCAATGAAATGTTCGTACTAGGGTACAGCTCCTGGTACTTAAGCATATGCGGGAGCTACCACTTTAACCCGAAGTACCTCCAACAGCATTATCGTGCAATATTTTCGTACCGGAGTACTCCATTCCCCGTCTCTCCGACCTCGTTGGTGCCCGTGCCTGTTTCGGGGCGCAACGATCGACTCACCACCGAACCTCACCCGGCCACTACCACACTACGGTATAAGATATGGCGTGGTCCCCACCGAGTCCAGCTCTGAGGCTGTGATCATCAAGGTTTTTTAAAGAGGGGCATTTGTGGTCCTGCTATTCCTGCTATCGCTGCTAAGAATCCTACGAGTAGCCAGTACGTATGCACTCAATCTCCTCCGTGCCCCCACTATCACGTTCCCTGGACCAAACTGTCCGACCTATCGAATTATCACAAAGGGGTCCAGAGCTGGTCCAGAGCTGACCGTATATATAGCTTGAACTCGACTTTCTCGCCCCTGGCCCATCTTTCCTTGAGAAGAGAAGACAGACGACACTTGTACACTACTCTACACATCCTTACCTACCTCGACCGACGTTGGATTGAAAATTGGATAGCCATTCCCAGCACATGGCGAGTCAGTGACGTGTTTGTGGAGACGCAAACTAGAACCGGTTTCGAACTCGAATTCGAATTGGCTCTACCTACCGAGGCTTAAACTCCCTCGATAATTGAAACGGGAATCGACCTTTCAACTTCATCCCTCTAATATATCGCCATAATTATGGCCTTCAGGTCGAGAATCACAAGGGCTGCGGCCTACGGATCTGGAGCTGCTGTTCTCGGTGGCGGTGTCCTATACTACACCTACCGCCCACGAAACATCCCGGGTCTCGAACCGGCCGCCGTGCCGCCGCCCGGAGAGCTTGGAGAACTCCCACCGAGATTCCCCAAGGCCAAGTCGAGAGATGAGCAGATCGCCGACCTGAAGAGGAGTGGAGGACAATTCACACCTACATCAACCGCAGTCAAGAACGCATTATTAACCCCGACTGAAGGGGAAGAGGTTGCCGTCACTACACCCCAAGATGACGATATCTACGATCTCCTCATCATTGGTGGCGGTGCGACCGGTGCAGGTGTTGCATTGGACGCGGCAACCCGCGGATTGAAGGTCGCGATTGTCGAGAGGGACGACTTCAGCTCCGGTACCAGCAGCAAGAGCACGAAGCTCGTGCACGGTGGCGTGCGATACCTGGAGAAGGCGTTCTGGGAGATGGATTACAACCAGTACAAGTTGGTGAAGGAGGCCCTGCGCGAGCGCAAGTACTTCTTGGATACCGCTCCCCATCTGTCGTCGTGGCTCCCAATCATGTTGCCTTTGGACAAGTGGTGGAAGGCACCATACTACTGGGCCGGAACCAAGGCCTACGATCTTTTGGCTGGATCTGAGGGAATTGAGAGCTCGTACTTCTTGACCAGGAGTAAGGCTCTTGACGCCTTCCCCATGCTGAAGAGGACGGATCTCATTGGTGCGCTGGTCTACTACGATGGCGCGCATAACGATTCTAGGATGAACGTCTCATTGGCTATGACCGCAGCACTGTACGGCGCGACCGTTGTAAACCATCTCGAGGTTACGGGACTGAACAAAGATGCCAATGGACAGCTTTGCGGCGCTCGTGTCAAGGATGTTGTCCGCGAGAAGGATGGAAAGAAGGCCGAGGAATTCACTATCAGAGCGAGAGGTATTGTCAACGCAACCGGCCCATTCTGCGACTCGATCCGTAAGATGGACGAGCCCAGCATCAAGGAAATTGTCGCCCCCAGCTCTGGTGTACACATCGTGCTTCCCGGATACTACAGCCCGTCGAACATGGGCTTGATTGACCCCAAGACTTCTGATGGCAGAGTTATCTTCTTCTTGCCTTGGCAGGGAAACACCATTGCCGGAACCACCGATGCCCCAACCACGATCCAGCAGAACCCCATTGCTGGTGAGGATGAGATCGACTGGATTCTGTCCGAGATCCGTCACTACCTCGCCCCAGACATCAACGTCAGACGCGGTGATGTCCTCGCTGCTTGGTCCGGTATCCGCCCTCTCGTGATGGACCCCAAGGCCAAGAACACCGAGTCTCTCGTCCGTAACCATCTCATCGATATCTCTCCATCTGGCCTCTTGACCTGTGCTGGCGGAAAGTGGACCACTTACCGTCAAATGGCCGAGGAGTGCGTTGACGAAGCCATCACTACTTACAAGCTCAAGCCAACCCGCGTTCTCAACGCCCCATGCGTCAGCGGGAGCACCCAGATCGACGACGGCGCTACCCTTGATGGGTCTTGCCAGACCCACCAAGTCAGACTCATTGGTGCCCACGGCTTCTCCAAGACCCTGTTTATCAACCTGATCCAGCACTACGGTATCGAGACCGACGTCGCGAAGCACTTGACCGGTTCCTACGGTGACAGAGCCTGGACCGTTGCTGCTCTTTCCGAGGCCACTGAGAAGAGGTTCCCGGTCCGTGGCAAGAGACTGTCCCCGCTGTACCCCTTCGTTGATGGTGAGATTCGCTACGCCGTCCGCCACGAGTATGCCCAGACTGCCGTCGACGTTATCGCTCGCCGAACTCGTCTGGCGTTCCTCAACGCCCAGGCCGCTCTCGAGGCCCTCCCGGAAGTCATTGATGTCATGGCCTCTGAGCTCAACTGGGACAAGAAGAGACAGGAGCTGGAGTGGATAGACAGTGAGTTCCTCTTACCCCTCAATGATTAGTTATCAGTGATTAGTGATCTAACATGTGAATCAAGGCTTGAAATTCCTGGAGAGCATGGGACTCCCTAAATCGAAGCTTTCGGCTACACGTAAGGCTGTCGAGGGCGGAAAGCTGGCGTTCAAGGACTCTGAGGAGTATAAGATGTACTCGAGGCACAACGCGCCAAATGACCCGTTGGCAACCGACGAGGCAAGCAGCAAATCTGAGTAATAGATCCAAGGGTTAGAGCGGATGCGTATGTCAGATGTTAGAGATAGATCTTCCGGCTGTATATACTGTGTTTGTAGAGGTAGAATATGCACTTAATACTCCATGGCAATGGATTAATAATACCTCGGATATATCAAGTGGCGTGTTAACATGAAGACGCACTTTGAGTAAGTATTCGTATCACGTGACCATTAACGATGTACTGACTACGAGTGACTGACCATGAGGACCGGCTGAATACTCGTGACAGATTTTAATGCCGTTTAATGTTTTATTTTTAATTATCCAGCATAATTCGTCGCTCGGACAGCCTCGTGCCGCTTAGGGACACCTGCAAGGCATGTGAAGTAAGGCTAAGTATACCCGGCGGTCGCGGCTACTATGGTAGTCAACCAAGCCTACCATAGTAACCAAGCCTCGGTAACTTCCCCAAATTCCCCGCAAAATGTTAACCCCACGTTACCGAATGGCCGTGGCTGAATATCAGTTTGCCTGAAGCTTATGGTATTTATGTAGGATGGGGGGCGCTGTTCATCATTTTTGATCATACCATTATATACCATCATAAATAACCATTTCTCCTTTAAACCCGACTAAACAATAATACCACAAACACTTCTTCCCATCCTCATCACCCCCAAACCGCAATCATGGTCAGATCCGCCCCTAGCAAGAGAGCCTACGTCCTCGGCGTAGGCATGACCAAGTTCATCAAGCCGCGCGGAAAGGTTGACTACACCGAGCTCGGTTTCGAGGCCGGTGTCAAGGCCATGCTCGACGCCCACATCAGCTACGACGACGTTGACCAAGGTGTTGCCTGCTACTGCTACGGTGACTCCACCTGCGGCCAGCGTGTCTTCTACCAGTTCGGCATGACCCAAATTCCCATTTACAACGTCAACAACAACTGCTCCACCGGTTCCACCGGTCTCCACATCGGCCGCGATGTCATCTCCAACGGCGGCGCCGACTGCGTCCTCGTCGTCGGCTTCGAGAAGATGAACCCCGGCTCCCTGCAGAGCTTCTGGAACGACCGCGAGAACCCCACCGGCACCACAGGCATGATGATGGCCGAGACTCGCGGCGTCACCAACGCCCCCGGCGCCGCCCAGATGTTCGGCAACGCCGGCATCGAGTACATGGAGAAGTACGGCGCGTCCAACGACGACTTTGCCGAGATCGCGCGGGTCAACCACGAGCACAGCCAGCGCAACCCCTACTCGCAGTTCCAGCAGGTGTACACGCGCCAGCAGATCCTCGACTCGCCCACCATCTTCGGCCCGCTCACGAAGCTGCAGTGCTGCCCCACCTCCGACGGAGGCGCCGCCGCCGTCATCGTCTCCGAGGAGTTCCTCAACGCCCGGCCCCACCTCCGCTCCCAGGCCGTCCTCATCGCGGGCCAGTGCCTCGCCACCGACGCCCCCAGCCTGTTCAGCAAGAGCTCCATCGACCTGATGGGCTACGACATGTCCAAGTACGCCGCTGAGATTGCGCTCCGCCAGGCCGGCCGCACCACCGCCGACGTCCAGGTCGTCGAGCTCCACGACTGCTTCTCCGCCAACGAGATGGTCACGATTGACGCCCTCGGCCTGTCCGAGAAGGGCAAGGCCCACGAGCTCGTCCGCAACGGCGACATCACCTACGGCGGGAAGTACGTCATCAACCCCTCTGGAGGCCTCATCTCCAAGGGCCACCCCCTGGGCGCCTCTGGTATCGCACAGTGCGCCGAGCTGGTGTGGCACCTTCGTGGATGGGCTAACAACCGTCTGGTCCCTGCTGGAACCAAGGTTGCCCTGCAGCACAACCTCGGTCTTGGTGGTGCCGCCGTCGTCACCGTGTACGAGCGTGCGGATGGCCAGACTGGAGCCAAGGTTTCGGATGAGGAGATTGGCAAGATTAACGGCCTGGGTTACAACCCGGCTGTTGTGGCTAAGGGGTTCACTGCTGAGCAGGCCTCCAAGGTCAGGAGTAGGAACCAGAAGAGCGCTTGGGCTCTTGGTGAGGCCGAGACCAAGGTCCTGTCCCGCTTTTAGATGGAAGTGAGGGATGGGGAGCGAGGAGCGGAGGATGTGTATTTTTTGTATATTTGAAAAAAATTGCCAGCCATGCTATGATGAAGTAGATATTATTATTTTATATCAAATTATGAATATTTCGACTCTATGAGACTGCTCTGATTAGATGTGACCCAATGTTTATAATATCTATCCCCATTTTCTCTCCTGATTTGCACGTTTGTATTCTTCCTCTACAGATGGAGTAGACAAACTCCTTGTTCCATACGCGAATGGGAAAACCCTCCGTCGTCTCTATTCGCCGTGGCTCTAGGGAGTTCTTCTCTTGCTCCGCAGCGTATTATGTTATATATATAAAGCGAGTTGAGGAGGGGTTTCATGCTTCTCATATGTGGCGCATTTTTCAATTCAGTATTGTGACAACCACATACCCCCCATTTCTAGCAATACGCAAGGCTTCCCTCTAACCATATGCGCATATTATCTCGCCGCTACTATCTGAAATCGCTGTACTGGAGGTATCAGGGACATCGTATCTGAATGTGGCTTTCGGTTTACCTTCTATTGCTTTGATGCGCATAGTGTTAATATATGTCGGAGTTTCATATTTTAACTCCCTACGAATTCATGTAATGCAATTCCTCCACATATTGTATAGAATTTGGATAATCACTCCTATTTAGGCACATATCTGCACCTTCTCCAACTTCCCCCCATCAATAGCCTCAAAACATGCTACATGTTGTTTGTCAAAATAAGTTTAAAACTTAATATGAACGATCTAGTGCGTTGTCGCCAATGTGGTGCAAGAGTAGGACACGGTTCCGATTAGATGTGCAAACTGTTGTAACACCATATTAGTAATAATTTTCGGTTCATAGGTGCGAATAAACAGCCTTTTTGCTTCAGCAAAAACATCTCCACCACTGCTCTCATATGTGTCAATCAAGTCGTACGTGGCCTCAAGAGCTTCTCTCTCTTAATGGCAGAATGGTTTGAAAATGGTTTTGTGTGATACTGGTTTGTGTTTTTTTGGGTGACGAGAGTATTTGGTCTCCAAACCTGTACCGGCACTTCCAACTAAAGTCCACCCAGGAGAAACAGCGAGAGAAATGAGAGGATGTGAGTACATTATAGCTTTGTAGAGGAGAGAATAAGAGGGAGAGATAATAAACCTGTGGCAATATTCGAAAAAAGAAGGCGAGGGAAAAAGATTGTGAAGATATAGGGGTTAAAAAGGGGTCGAAATTGATTTTTGATAAAATAAAAAATAAATAATAAATTATTAAACAAATATTACGTGCCTCAGCTATAACTCACCTTATAACCTATATCACAACTCACATTAGATATAAGATATCACATGACTGATCCTGCTCCCCCTACGAGCTTTTTGCGTCCGCACTCCTTGAACCCCTAGATTCCGAAATGGCTCAATCCCTTCCTCCCGCAATTTTGCACTCCAAATAAGCGCCTACTAAACTTCGGTTCATTTATCTATCTCAGCGGCAAAGATAAGATAACATATGCGCCGTCTAAAAATATATCTTAGCAAATACACTCCGAAACAAATCCCAGAGTAAAAAAACAACGCACAATAAACCAACCTACCTACCCACGCGCCTCAAAACCTCTTTCCTCACCCTCCCATTGGCCAATCCATCTCCCATCCAATCACTCACCTCCCTCCTCGCAGCCCCCAAACCTTGATCAGTTTCACATACCCCCCTCCCAAGGGGCGACCGACAGGTCTCGACCACTCCAGACCGATACTGCACCCC